>JAMOIN010001074.1:0-18409 GCA_024666655.1 Dascyllus trimaculatus
TCACACGGTGTGGGCGTGGCATGGCGGCCATTTTGAACAACAAAGCTTAAGGGCGCCCCCTGGAACACGTGGTGCGCAGGCATTGGAATTTATCGAACTCCTCCCAGGATTTTTATCCGATTTTCACCAAATTCGCTGTGTGGCATCCAGACCCCTCCAGGATGAAAAGTTATTAAAATCTCGTGGATACGTCACACAGTGTGGGCGTGGCATGGCGGCCATTTTGAACAAAAAAGCTTTACCTCGCCCACTGCAACACGTGGTGCGCAGGCATTGGAATTTAACGAACTCCTCCCAGGATTTTTGGCCGATCTTCACCAAATTCGCTCTGTGGCATCTACACCCCTCCAGGATGAAAAGTTATTAAATTCTTGTGGCTGCGTCACACGCTGTGGGCGTGGCATCGCGGCCATTTTGAACAAAAAAGCTTAACATTGTACAATGGAACACATTGTGCGCAGGCATTGGAATTTAACGAACTCCTCCCAGAATTTTTATCCGATCTTCACCGAATTCGCTGTGTGGCATCTGCTCCCCTCAAGGATGACAAGTTATTAAAATCTCGTGGATACGTCACATGGTGTGGGCGTGGCATGGCGGCCATTTTGAACAAAAAATCTCAATGGCACCCCCTAGAAAATGCTGTGCGCAGGCATTGTAATTTAACGAACTCCTCCCAGGATTTTTGTTCGATCTTCACCAAATTCGCTCTGTGGCATCTACACCCCTCCAGGATGAAAAGTTATTGAAATCTAGTGGCTGTGTCACACGGTGTGGGCGTGGCATGGCGGCCATTTTGAACAAAAACGCTTAACCTCGCCCACTTCAACACGTGGTGCGCAGGCATTGGAATTTAACAAACTCCTCCCAGGATTTTTGTCCGATCTTCACCAAATTCGCTGTGTGGCATCTGGAACCCTCCAGGATGAAAAGTTATTAAATTCTCGTGGATACGTCACATGGTGTGGGCGTGGCATGGCAGCCATTTTGAACAAAATCGCCATGTGGAACGAAATGGGTTTTGGAGGTGAAGGGATCCATGTAAAATCACCAAATCCACACAAATCCTCATTAATCTCAAGACCTAATATTTAATATACAATTCAGGAATGGACGTGGTCAAACGGCTCCACAGCGCCCCCTAGAAATATTCAAATAGTCATATAAAATCACTGCTTTATCCTACAAACATAAAATTTGGTACATACATATAGTATCCCAAGACCAACAGATTTGCACAGTCGAAATTCTAATCGGCTCTACGGCGCCCCCTAGACAAGGTCGTGTGGAGAGGAGTGCGGTGAGGAGCGAGGGCCCGTCCGACGCTGCTTGCAGCTTTAATTATTATTATTATTGTTTATTATTATTATTATTATTATTATTAGGGTCCGAGCACCGAATGGTGCGAAGACCCTATTGGAATGCTAGAGATTATTATTATTATTAGGGTCCGAGCACCGAATGGTGCGAAGACCCTATTGGAATGCTAGAGATTATTATTAGGGCCCGAAGCACTACAGTGCGTAGGACCCTATTGTTCCTCTAGTGTTTGGCGGTTTGGCGGTTTGTTTGGCGGTTTGGCGGTTTGGCGGTTTGGCGGTTTCTTTTTCTTACGCCACTTTGAACCTCAATTTGACCCCCTAAACATGCTCAAAAACTCACCAAATTTGGCACACACATCAGGACTGGTGAAAAATTTGATATTTTGGGGGAATTACACATATGAATGGCAAAATGACTCAATAGCGCCACCTAGAAAATTGGCCTTTAGTGGAGTTAATACGGCTAGTTTCACGTAAACTCATGAAATTTGGTACACAGGTACAGTAGCCCGAGACAAAAACATTCCTGCTTTTAAAATTTCAAAAAAGGCTCAACAGCGCCCCCTAGAGCACGTAGTGTGCAGGCAATGGAATTTAACGAACCCCTCCTAGGATTTTTGTCCGATTTTCACCAAATTCGCTGTGTGGCATCTAGACCCATCCAGGATGAAAAGTTATTAAAATCTTGTGGCTGCGACACACGATGTGGGCGTGGCATGGCGGCCATTTTGAACAAAAAAGCTAAACAGCGCCAACTAGAACACGTGGTGCACAGGCATTGGAATTTAACAAACTCCTCCCAGGATTTTTATCCATTTTTCACCAAATTCGCTGTGTGGCATCTACACCCCTCCAGGATGAAAAGTTATTAAAATCTCGTGGATACGTCACACGGTGTGGGCGTGGCATGGCGGCCATTTTGAACAAAAAAGCGTAACCTCGCCCACTTCAACACGTGGTGCGCAGGCATTGGAATTTAACGAACTCCTCCCAGGATTTTTGTTCGATCTTCACCAAATTCGCTGTGTGGCATCTAAAGCCCTCCAGGATGAAAAGTTATTAAAATCTTGTGGCTGCATCACACGGTGTGGGCGTGGCATGGCGGCCATTTTGAACAAAAAAGCTTAACATTGTACAATGGAACACGTTGTGCGCAGGCATTGGAATTTAACGAACTCCTCCCAGGATTTTTTCCGATCTTCACCAAATTCACTGTGTGGCATCTAGACCCCTCCAGGATTAAAAGTTATTAAATTCTCGTGGATACGTCACATGGTGTGGGCGTGGCATGGCGGCCATTTTGAACAAAATCGCCATGTGGAACGAAATGGGTTTTGGAGGTGAAGGGATCCATGGTAAATCACCAAATCCACACAAATCCTCATTAATCTCAAGACCTAATATTTAATATACAATTCAGGAATGGACGTGGTCAAACGGCTCCACAGCGCCCCCTAGAAATATTCAAATAGTCATATAAAATCACTGCTTTATCCTACAAACAAAAAATTTGGTACATACATACAGTATCCCAAGACCAACAGATTTGCACAGTCGAAATTCTAATTGGCTCTACGGCGCCCCCTAGACAATGTCGTGTGGAGAGGAGTGCGGTGAGGAGCGAGGGCCCGTCCGACGCTGCTTGCAGCTTTAATTAGGGCCCGAAGCACTACAGTGCGTAGGACCCTATTGTTCCTCTAGTGTTTGGCGGTTTGGCGGTTTGGCGGTTTAGCGGTTTGGCGGTTTGGCGGTTTCTTTTTCTTACGCCACTTTGAACCTCAATTTGACCCCCTAAACATGCTCAAAAACTCACCAAATTTGGCACACACATCAGGACTGGTGAAAAATTTGATATTCTGGGGGAATTACACATATGAATGGCAAAATGACTCAATAGCGCCACCTAGAAAATTGGGCTTTAGTGGAGTTAATACGGCTAGTTTCACGTAAACTCATGAAATTTGGTACACAGGTACAGTAGCCTGAGACAAAAACATTCCTGCTTTTAAAATTTCAAAAATGGCTCAACAGCGCCCCCTAGAGCACGTAGTGTGCAGGCATTGGAATTTATCTTACTCCTCCCAGGATTTTTATCCGATCTTCACCAAATTCGCTGTGTGGCATCTAGACCCCTCCAGGATGAAAAGTTATTAAAATCTTGTGGCTGCGTCACACGGTGTGGGCGTGGCATGGCGGCCATTTTGAACAAAAAAGCTAAACAGCGGCAACTAGAACACGTGGTGCGCAGGCATTGGAATTTAACAAACTCCTCCCAGGATTATTATCCAATTTTTACCAAATTCGCTGTGTGGCATCTAGACCCCTCCAGGATGAAAAGTTATTAAAATCTTGTGGCTGCGTCACACGGTGTGGGCGTGGCATGGCGGCCATTTTGAACAAAAAAGCTTAACCTCGCCCACTTCAACACGTGGTGCGCAGGCATTGGAATTTAACAAACTCCTCCCAGGATTTTTGGCCGATCTTCACCAAATTCCCTGTGTGGCATCGACACCCCTCCAGGATCAAAAGTTATTAAAATCTTGTGGCTGCATCACACGGTGTCGGCGTGGCATGGCGGCCATTTTGAACAAAAAAGCTTAACATTGTACAATGGAACACGTTGTGCGCAGGCATTGGAATTTAACGAACTCCTCCCAGGATTTTTGTACGATCTTCACCAAATTCACTGTGTGGCATCTAAACCCCTCCAGGATGAAAAGTTATTAAATTCTCGTGGATACGTCACATGGTGTGGGCGTGGCATGGCGGCCATTTTGAACAAAATCGCCATGTGGAACGAAATGGGTTTTGGAGGTGAAGGGATCCAAGTAAAATCACCAAATCCACACAAATCCTCATTAATCTCAAGACCTAATATTTAATATACAATTCAGGAATGGACGTGGTCAAACGGCTCCACAGCGCCCCCTAGAAATATTCAAATAGTCATATAAAATCACTGCTTTATCCTACAAACAAAAAATTTGGTACATACATATAGTATCCCAAGACCAACAGATTTGCACAGTCAAAATTCTAATCGGCTCTATGGCGCCCCCTAGACAAGGTCGTGTGGAGAGCAGTGCGGTGAGGAGCGAGGGCCCGTCCGACGCTGCTTGCAGCTTTAATTATTATTATTATTATTATTTTACCGCCAAATGAATTGCTTTTTTGAGGGCCTAAACATGCACCGATTCGCGTCAAAATCTGCACACACATCAGGACCGGTGAAAAATTTGATATTTTATGGGGTCTGTGTATGTGTGTCCCAAAATGGCTCCATAGCGCCCCCTGCAAAATTTTAAAAAGTGGTATTAGACTAACTTGAAGGACATTTCATCGACGGATACAAAATTTGGGAGGCATGTTCAGCACATCAGGAAAGACAAAAAAGTCAATCATAGCCATGCTCGAAACCCAACAGGAAGTGACATATCTTGCGTTATCTGTGAAAAATCTGTGATGAACTCCTCCTAGGGGGTAAGTCTTAGAGACCTGAAATTTGGTCCGTACATATATCAGACCTTCCTGATGAAAAGATATAAAAATCTTCTATGTCGGTCAAAGGGTGTGGCCATGGCAGCCCCCCCGAATTACTGATCCTTCGCCATGCCACAGGAAGTGCAGGTCTAACTCTCTGAACATGCTCCAATCTGAATGAAACTTTACATGTATGATGACAGACCTGAGCTGATGTCATCCATATGATAATATTCACTCACAGTCATAGCGCCACCTTGTGGCAACAGGATTTTTGCTTTTTTAATACTTTTATGTACTGTTGTCAACCTGTTGTCCAGATTCACCTCAGACCTGCTGACATAAGCCTGAACACATTGATGATGAATCACAAAGAAAATGGTGACGTTTCATGTAAGGGCGTGTCTGTGGCAGCGTGGCGAATTTTGATGTTTCGCCATGAAATTTCAAGGGCCTATATCTCAGCTGAACAAGAACCTATCTGCTCCAAACTTCATATCCAGAATGTCATGTCCAGTCTGAACACATCCACACTCAAAATTTTTGAAATAGTCATAGCGCCACCAACTGGCAACGGGACGTTTTGGAATTACATTTGCCCATCCCATTGGCCTAAACTTGGTCAAATAATTCTGAAAATTGATGTGATGAGTCTTCACACCATGATCATGGCACAGTGTGAAGATTTTGCCATTTCATAAAACGCTGTTGCCGTGGCAACCCAAAGTTGATATGAAAAACAACTTGCCTTTGACAGCATTAGAATTATCCAAACATCACCAAAATTTGCACACACATCACCACCAGCTGAAGGAAGAAAACTGTATGCATCTCAGCACAACACGTGCTATAGCGCCCCCTACAGCATTTTTAACAAACAGCCCCTGCAGTACATTTAACCTACGTCCACAAAATTTGGGGGACATATAGAACACATCAGGACGCACAAAAACCCTCTGGGAGCCACGCCCTAAACCCAACAGGAAGTCCGCCATTTTGAATTAATTGGACAAATTTGAACGAATGTTGTTCATTTTTGAGAACTATCTCCTCCTAGGGGATATGTCATGCAGACCTCAAATTTTACCAGTATATACACCAGGACATTATGATCAAAAGTTATAAAAAGCTTCATCCAATGTCAAAGGGCGTGGCCATAGCAACCCCCTGAAGTTTGATGCTTCACCATGAAACATCAGCTGCTGTGTAAATATCCTCTGCTTGCTCCAATCTGCCTCAAACTTTGCATGTTTAATCACACTCCTGCCCTGACCACATCCATGTGCCAAAATACATTCACAGCTTGTGGCATAGCGCCCCCTGCAGCATTTTAAAAAATGGCCCACTCATCAAATTTAACCTACGTCTACAAAATTTGGCATGCATATGTAACACATCAGTGTGAACAAAAAAGTCTCTTGGAGCCATTCTCTAAGCCCAACAGGAGGTCGGCCATTTTGATTTCAATGTCGGATTTTTGCTGTTTTTGCTCATTTTCAGAAATTAATTGCTCACAGACGATAACTCCAAAACATCTGAAATTGTGCCCATATATGGAACACATCTTCAGGCTGAAAATATGTGAAAATCATACGCCAAACCCAAAGGGCGTGGCCATGGCGGCCGACTGAACTTTGATGCTTCGCCAGAAAGGAGGAAGTCTTGTTAAATCCCCTGTATGTGCTGCTATCTGCCTCAAACCTTAAATGTGTGATCAGGTTACAGCCCTGATGATTTCCATAGACCAATATACAGTCACAGTGATAGCGCCACCTGTTGGATGGACAGTAAGTGCTGCATAAACACTCTGTAATAATCTAATCTGGCAGAAATTTGACCTGTGTGTTCAGAATCCAGCCCTGGTTGCATTCATGGGCCTAAATGCGCTCCCGGTCGCAGCATCGCCTGACGGACGTGCTTGGGGTCGCCGACCAGCAAGGGGTGCAAGGACCCGTTCATCGCTGCTTGCAGCTTTAATTATTATTATTTTACCGCCAAATGAATTGCTTTTTTGAGGGCCTAAACATGCACCGATTCGCGTCAAAATCTGCACACACATCAGGACCGGTGAAAAATTTGATACTTTATGGGGTCTGTGTATGTGTGTCCCAAAATGGCTCCATAGCGCCCCCTGCAAAATTTTAAAAAGTGGTATTAGACTAACTGGAAGGACATTTCATCTACAGCTACAAAATTTGACAGGCATATTCAGCACATCAGGAAAGACAAAAAAGTCAATCATAGCCATGCTCTAAACCCAACAGGAAGTGACATATCTTGCGTTCACTGTGAAAAATCTGTGATGAACTCCTCCTAGGGGGTAAGTCTTAGAGACCTGAAATTTGGTCTGTACATACAAAAGACCTTCATGATGAAAAGTTATCAAAGTCTTCTATGTCGGTCAAAGGGTGTGGCCATGGCAGCCCCCCCGAATTACTGATCCTTCGCCATGCAACAGGAAGTGCAGGTCTAACTCTCTGAACATGCTCCAATCTGAATGAAACTTTGCATGTAGGATCACAGACCTGCGCTGATGTCATCCATATGATAATATTCACTCACAGTCATAGCGCCACCTTGTGGCAACAGGATTTTTGCTTTTTTAATACTTTTATGTAATGTTGTCAACCCGTTGTCCAGATTCACCTCAGACCTTCTGACATAAGCCTGAACACATTGATGATGAATCACAGAGACAATGGTGACGGGTCATCAAAGGGCGTGTTTGTGGCACCGTGGCGAATTTTGATGTTTCGCCATGAAAATTCAAGGGTCTATATCTCAGCTGAACAAGAACCTATCTGCTCCAAACTTCACATTCAGAATGTCATGTACAGTCTGAAGACATCCACACTCAAAAATTTTGAAATAGTCATAGCGCCACCAACTGGCAACAGGATGTTTTGGAATTACATTTGCCCATCCCATTGCCCTAAACTTAGTCAAATAATTCTGAAAATTGGTAAGATGAGTCTTCACACCATGATCATGGCACAGTGTGAAGACTTTGCCATTTCATGAAATGCTGTTGCCGTGGCAACGCAAAGTTGATATGAAAACAACCTGCCTTTGACAGCATTAGAATTATCAAAACATCACCAAAATTTGCACACACATCACCACCAGCTGAAGGAAGAAAACCTTATGCATCTCAGCACAGCACGTGTTATAGCGCCCCCTACAGCATTTTTAACAAACAGCCCCTGCAGTACATTTAACCTACGTCCACAAAATTTGGGGGACATATAGAACACATCAGGACGCACAAAAACCCTCTGGGAGCCACGCCCTAAACCCAACAGGAAGTCCGCCATTTTGAATTAATTGGACAAATTTGAACGAATGTTGTTCATTTTTGAGAACTATCTCCTCCTAGGGGATATGTCATGCAGACCTCAAATTTTACCAGTATATACACCAGGACATTATGATCAAAAGTTATAAAAAGCTTCATCCAATGTCAAAGGGCGTGGCCATAGCAACCCCCTGAAGTTTGATGCTTCACCATGAAACATCAGCTGC
Organism: Dascyllus trimaculatus; assembly: GCA_024666655.1. Taxonomy (NCBI): domain Eukaryota; kingdom Metazoa; phylum Chordata; class Actinopteri; family Pomacentridae; genus Dascyllus; species Dascyllus trimaculatus. Next base: position 8,325 of record JAMOIN010001074.1, read on the forward strand.
TGTGTAAATATCCTCTGCTTGCTCCAATCTGCCTCAAACTTTGCATGTTTAATCACACTCCTGCCCTGACCACATCCATGTGCCAAAATACATTCACAGCTTGTGGCATAGCGCCCCCTGCAGCATTTTAAAAAATGGCCCACTCATCAAATTTAACCTACGTCTACAAAATTTGGCATGCATATGTAACACATCAGTGTGAACAAAAAAGTCTCTTGGAGCCATTCTCTAAGCCCAACAGGAGGTCGGCCATTTTGATTTCAATGTCGGATTTTTGCTGTTTTTGCTCATTTTCAGAAATTAATTGCTCACAGACAAGAAATCCAAAATATCTGAAATTGCCACAATATATAGAACACATCTTCAGGTTGAAAATATGTGAAAATGGTAAGCCAAACCCAAAGGGCGTGGCCATGGCGGCCGACTGAACTTTGATGCTTCGCCAGGAAGGAGGAAGTCTTGTTAAATCCCCTGTATGTGCTGCTATCTGCCTCAAACTTTAAATGTGTGATCAGGTTACAGCCCTGATGATTTCCATACACCAATATACAGTCGCAGTGATAGCGCCACCTGTTGGATGGACAGTAAGTGCTGCATAAACAGTCTGTAATAATCCAATCTGCCAAAAATTTGACCTGTGTGTTCAGAATCCAGCCCTAATTGCCTTCATGGGCCTAAATGCGCTCCCGGTCGCAGCATCGCCTGACGGACGTGCTTGGGGTCGCCGACAAGCAAGGGGTGCGAGGACCCGTTCATCGCTGCTTGCAGCTTTAATTATTATTATTTTACCGCCAAATGAATTGCTTTTTTGAGGGCCTAAACATGCACCGATTCGCGTCAAAATCTGCATGCACGTCAGGACCGGTGAAAAATTTGATATTTTATCCCCATAAAATATGTGTATCTGTGTATGTGTGTCCCAAAATGGCTCCATAGCGCCCCCTTTCAAAATTTTAAAAAGTGGTCTAAGCCTAACTGGAAGGACATTTGATCTACAGCTACAAAATTTGGCCAGCATATTCAGCACATCAGGAAAGACAAAAAAGTCAATCATAGCCACGCTCTAAACCCAACAGGAAGTGACATATCTTGCGTTTACTGTGAAAAATCTGTGATGAACTCCTCCTAGGGGGTAAGTCTTAGAGACCGGAAATTTGGTCCATACATACAACAGACCTTCCTCATGAAAAGTTATAAAAGTCTTCACTGTCGATCAAAGGGTGTGGCCATGGCAGCCCCCCGAAATACTGATCCTTCGCCATCCTTCGCCATGCCACAGGAAGTGCTGGTCTAACTCTCCTGAACATGCTCCAATCTGAATGAAACTTTACATGTATGATCACAGACCTGCACTGATGACATCCATATGGTAATATTCACTCACAGTCATAGCGCCACCTTGTGGCAACAGGATTTTTGCTTTTTTAATACTTTTATGTACTGTTGTCAACCCGTTGTCCAGATTCACCTCAGACCTGCTGACATAAGCATGAACACATTGATGATGAATCACAAAGAAAATGGTGACGTGTCATCAAAGTGCGTCTTTGTGGCAGCGTGGCGAATTTGGATGTTTCGCCATGAAATTTCAAGGGCCTATATCTCAGCTGAACAAGAACCTATCTGCTCCAAACTTCATATCCAGAATGTCATGTCCAGTCTGAACACATCCACACTCAAAATTTTTGAAATAGTCATAGCGCCACCAACTGGCAACGGGACGTTTTGGAATTACATTTGCCCATCCCATTGGCCTAAACTTGGTCAAATAATTCTGAAAATTGATGTGATGACTCTTCACACCATGATCATGGCACAGTGTGAAGATTTTGGCATTTTATAAAACGCTGTTGCCGTGGCAACGCAAAGTTGATATGAAAAACAACTTGCCTTTGACAGCATAAGAATTAACAAAATATCACCAAAATTTGCACACACATCACCACCAGCAAAAGGAAGAAAACTGTATGCATCTCAGCACAGCACGTGCTATAGCGCCCCCTACAGCATTTTTAACAAACAGCCCCTGCAGTACATTTAACCTACGTCCACAAAATTTGGGGGACATATAGAACACATCAGGACGCACAAAAACCCTCTGGGAGCCACGCCCTAAACCCAACAGGAAGTCCGCCATTTTGAATTAATTGGACAAATTTTGACGAATGTTGTTCATTTTTGAGAACTATCTCCTCCTAGGGGATAACTCGCGCAGACCTCAAATTTGACCAGTATATACACCAGGACATTATGATCAAAAGTTATAAAAAGCTTCCTCCAATGTCAAAGGGCGTGGCCATAGCAACCCCCTGAAGTTTGATGCTTCGCCATGAAACATCAACTGCTGTGTAAATATCTTCTGCTTGCTCCAATCTGCCTCAAACTTTGCATGTTTAATCACACTCCTGCCCTGACCACATCCATGTGCCAAAATACATTCACAGCATGTGGCATAGCGCCCCCTGCAGCATTTTAAAAAATGGCCCACTCATCAAATTTAACCTACGTCTACAAAATTTGGCATGCATATGTAGCACATCAGTGTGAACAAAAAAGTCTCTTGGAGCCATTCTCTAAACCCAAAAGGAAGTCAGCCATTTTGATTTCAAAGTCGGATTTTTGCTGTTTTTGCTCATTTTCAGAAATTAATTGCTCACAGAGAAGAAATCCAAAACATCTGAAATTGCCACAATATATAGAACACATCTTCAGGTTGAAAATATGTGATAATGGTATGCAAAACCCAAAGGGCGTGGCCATGGCGGCCGACTGAACTTTGATGCTTCGCCAGGAAGGAGGAAGTCTTGTTAAATCCCCTGTATGTGCTGCTATCTGCCTCAAACTTTAAATGTGTGATCAGGTTACAGCCCTGATGATTTCCATAGACCAATATACAGTCGCAGTGATAGCGCCACCTGTTGGATGGACAGTAAGTGCTGCATAAACAGTCTGTAATAATCCAATCTGCCAAAAATTTGACCTGTGTGTTCAGAATCCAGCCCTCATTGCCTTCATGGGCCTAAATGCGCTCCCGGTCGCAGCATCGCCTGACGGACGTGCTTGGGGTCGCCGACAAGCAAGGGGTGCGAGGACCCGTTCATCGCTGCTTGCAGCTTTAATTATTATTATTATTTTACCGCCAAATGAATTGCTTTTTTGAGGGCCTAAACATGCACCGATTCGCGTCAAAATCTGCACACACATCAGGACCGGTGAAAAATTTGATATTTTATGGTGTCTGTGCATGTGTGTCCCAAAATGGCTCCATAGCGCCCCCTGCAAAATTTTAAAAAGTGGTATTAGACTAACTGGAAGGACATTTCATCTACAGCTACAAAATTTGGCCAGCATATTCAACACATCAGGAAAGACAAAAAAGTCAATCATAGCCATGCTCTAAACCCAACAGGAAGTGACATATCTTGCGTTAACTGTGAAAAATCTGTGATGAACTCCTCCTAGGGGGTAAGTCTTAGAGACCTGAAATTCGGTCCGTGCATATATCAGACCTTCCTGATGAAAAGTTATAAAAGTCTTCTATGTCGGTCAAAGGGTGTGCCCATGGCAGCCCCCCGAAATACTGATCCTTCGCCATGAAACAGGAAGTGCAGGTCTAACTCTCTGAACATGCTCCAATCTGAATGAAACTTTACATGTAGGATCACAGACCTGAGCTGATGTCATCCATATGATAATATTCACTCACAGTCATAGCGCCACCTAGTGGCAACAGGAGTTTTGCTTTTTTAATACTTTTATGTACTGTTGTCAACCCGTTGTCCAGATTCACCTCAGACCTGCTGACATAAGCCTGAACACATTGATGATGAATCACAGAGATGTGAAGATTTTGGCATTTTATAAAACGCTGTTGCCGTGGCAACGCAAAGTTGATATGAAAAACAACTTGCCTTTGACAGCATAAGAATTAACAAAATATCACCAAAATTTGCACACACATCACCACCAGCAAAAGGAAGAAAACTGTATGCATCTCAGCACAGCACGTGCTATAGCGCCCCCTACAGCATTTTTAACAAACAGCCCCTGCAGTACATTTAACCTACGTCCACAAAATTTGGGGGACATATAGAACACATCAGGAAGCACAAAAAATCCTCTTGGAGCCATGCCCTAAACCCAACAGGAAGTCTGCCATGTTCAATTAATTGGACAAATTTTGACGACTGTTGTTCATTTTTGAGAACTATCTCCTCCTAGAGGATAACTCGCACAGACCTCAAATTTGACCAGTATATACACCAGGACATTATGATCAAAAGTTATAAAAAGATTCCTCCACTGTCAAAGGGTGTGTCTGTGGCGGCGTGGCGAACTTCGATGTCTCGCCATGACTACTAAAGTGTTTATATCTCAGCTGTACATTATCCGATCTGGCCCAAATTTCATGTGCTGGACAACAGTCCACTTCTGAACACATCCACATTATAAAATTTACTCATAGTCATAGCGTCACCTAGTGGTAAAAGGATTCTCTCTAACGAGGACATTTGTCCTTACCACTGCTCCATACTTTGTGATATCATCCTGAAATTTGTCCAGTATATACAACAGGCCTTAAAGATGAGAAGTTATCAAAATCTTCCACAAAAGTCAAAGGATGTGCGCGTGGTGGCCCTCTGACCTTTATGTACTTTTACCATTGTACAGCAGCTCTGGATTAAATCCAGATAAATGGTGCAACGCTGACATCTACTGTTCAAATCGTATAAATGCAGGGCTGTGTCATTGTAGAAAAATCCCTCTGTTTCAATACATTTTAATGTATTATTATTATTTGGTTGACCGTATTCAACTGAAATTTGGTGACATAAGCCTCAAGATGTTGATGATGATTCATGGAGAAAACTGTGGCGGCGTGGCGAACTTGATGTCTCGCCATGACTACTAAAGTGTTTATATCTCAGCTGTACATGATCCAATCTATCTCAAATTTCATATTCTGGACAAGAGTCCACTTCTGAACACATCCACATTTTAAAATTTAGTCATAGTCATAGCACCACCGATTGGTAACAGGAACTTAAAGACAGTATATTTGCAGGTATCATTGCTTCAAACTTTGCAATATAAGCAATATATATATAGAGCTGACGTGCAAAAGCTCATATCTCTCCCAAAACCTTTCACTCATGTTTTAAAACTAAATTTCTTTCTCATATAAATAGTCAGTGACACCAAAAATGCACTGACTATTCTCAATTGCTTTGGCTCTTTTCTTGATACAGACCAGACGTTCTCAACCCTCTTGGTGCTTTTGCCAAAATAACATGGATGGTTCAGCACAACACCATGGTTCACCTGCAAAAGCTCATATCTCTTCCAAAACAGTTCACACGACTGGTCAAAACTAAATTCTATTCTCATATAAATAGTCAGTGCCTCCAAAATTCATTGTCCCTCTGGCATTGTGTGAGCACTCTTATAAATGTCTATTCATATAATGGTTTGTGTCATTTGAAAACAAAATAGCATTTTGAGAAGAAATAACATCGTTTTGAATGTAAAGTTTCAATTGAAGGAGAATTGAGGGCTTTTGCCCATTGTGTGTGTGTGTTTTCTGATTTGTAGACAGAGTTCTGAAAGTATGAGGCATGCTTTCAGAAAATGTGTGTAAACAATCGAGAAAACTGTATTGACACACATAAAGTTACTTTCATACATCAGAGTAAAAAGAAAATCTATACAGCACAACATACTGTAATATAAACACATAAACAAAAAACAAGGAACATTATATGGAGCCTGCAGTGCTGTAAATAAAGCTGTCCTCACCGTCCCTCTCCTGGCCACCGTATGTTCATGACTAATCCTGACAACTGAACAGACTATTGTGCATGTGATGACTTATACAATGAAATGATGCTGACATGTTTTGGAGTGAACAACCATCAGACTGAGAAGTCAACAATCAGTTTAGATCAACAAGATCTATTCACTTGGAAATTGTGCTAAATGAAGGCTACCTGTACTGAATCATTTGCAAAGATGTACTGAGACATCGAGACAAGTACTAAGATGTTTGCAATTTGATGAAATGAAGGAGAAATGCCAGTCTATTGTGAACAATTGCCAAGTAGTTTGGAGGTTTGTCCATGTTGTTTTGAGATTGTAATTTCAGTTTCGAGAAATGAGCCAAACCAATGGAGAAAAACTCTAAAAAACTGATATAACATCAAATATGTATTTCAACTAGTTTAATTATACATTTGTCAATATTCATATCATCACAAATTGTAGCTCGAAAAGCAGTCAGAGAGCACAGACCTCCGCCAAGGAGATTCAGTCCACCCCAACACAATCTCCCAACGACAAAGTGTACTTAAAAACACTCAACATTTTTCTCCTATATATGTGCTATATATGTGCTCTGTCCTACCACAAGGTGGCACTGCAGGGCTTTCTAACACTCCCAATGTTAAATATCTTTTTAAAAATTCCTGGATCCAGACACTGATCTGGATCACTCCCAAAACTCTATCATTTGTTCCTTGTCAAATTTCACAGGGGCTGAGGGGACAACTCCCACTTCATTTCATGTGGCCTATTCTGCCTATGGCCGGAATATGTACAAATGATTATGTCTTCTTTGTCTATTTCTAATTCATGAAAAAAAAAATACGGTAGCCTCCTGAGACCGTGCGTTCACATGCGTGGACATGGTATTGTGGCTTCCCTGCACCATAAGTTGAAGTTAAGATTGTTAATTTGATTATAGCACAAAAAATAAATAGAAATTTGGGTATCTTGCAAATTTGCAACAACGGGCATAATGGTCAATAATAGCGACCCAATAATACAGTAATATAACAATAATAAAACAGATTTTTAAAATTGATAAAAAAAAAAAAAAAAATAGAACAGATAACATCTCACTCACAGATTTTTAAATTAATAACACAACAGACAATAGTCAATGAGAAATGAGTTTGACACCACTGATGTTCATGGTGGCCGAGAAAGTTTGTGATACAATCCTTGAAATTGGTCAGCTAAGTCTGAGCACCTTGAAATTTCTGCCACATCCCGACATGCGCCACACCTGGACGTGCGCCACGTCCCGACACGCGTGGGTGTGCGAGGGCCCGTTCAACGCTGCTTGCAGCTTTAATTAGGGCCCGAAGCACTACAGTGCGTAGGACCCTATTGTTCCTCTAGTGTTTGGCGGTTTGGCGGTTTGGCGGTTTAGCGTTTGGCGGTTTGGCGGTTTGGCGGTTTCTTTTTCTTACGCCACTTTGAACCTCAATTTGACCCCCTAAACATGCTCAAAAACTCACCAAATTTTGCACACACATCAGGAATGGTGAAAAATTTGATATTTTGGGGGAATTACACATATGAATGGCAAAATGACTCAATAGCGCCACCTAGAAAATTGGGCTTTAGTGGAGTTAATACGGCTAGTTTCACGTAAACTCATGAAATTTGGTACACAGGTACAGTAGCCCGAGACAAAAACATTCCTGCTTTTAAAATTTCAAAAAAGGCTCAACAGCGCCCCCTACAGCACGTAGTGTGCAGGCATTGGAATTTATCGAACTCCTCCCAGGATTTTTATCCGATCTTCACCAAATTCGCTGTGTGGCATCTAGACGCATCCAGGATGAAAAGTTATTAAAATCTTGTGGCTGCGTCACACGGTGTGGGCGTGGCATGGCGGCCATTTTGAACAAAAAAGCCAAACAGCGCCAACTAGAACACGTGGTGCGCAGGCATTGGAATTTAAAAAACTCCTCCCAGGATTTTTATCCAATTTTCACCAAATTCGCTGTGTGGCATCTACACCCCTCCAGGATGAAAAGTTATTAAAATCTCGTGGATACGCCACACGGTGTGGGCGTGGCATGGCGGCCATTTTGAACAAAAAAGCGTAACCTCGCCCACTTCAACACGTGGTGCGCAGGCATTGGAATTTAACGAACTCCTCCCAGGATTTTTTGCCGATCTTCACCAAATTCGCTCTGTGGCATCTACACCCCTCCAGGATGAAAAGTTATTAAATTCTTGTGGCTGCGTCACACGGTGTGGGCGTGGCATCGCGGCCATTTTGAACAAAAAAGCTTAACATTGTACAATGGAACACATTGTGCGCAGGCATTGGAATTTAACGAACTCCTCCCAGGATTTTTGTCCGATCTTCACCAAATTCACTGTGTGGCATCTAGACCCCTCCAGGATGAAAAGTTATTAAATTCTCGTTGATACGTCACATGGTGGTGGCGTGGCATGGCGGCCATTTTGAACAAAATCGCCATGTGGAACGAAATGGGTTTTGGAGGTGAAGGGATCCATGTAAAATCACCAAATCCACACAAATCCTCATTAATCTCAAGACCTAATATTTAATATACAATTCAGGAATGTACGTGGTCAAACGGCTCCACAGCGCCCCCTAGCAATATTCAAATAGTCATATAAAATCACTGCTTTATCCTACAAACATAAAATTTGGTACATACAAACATAAAATTTGGTACATACATACAAGACCAAGACCAACAGATTTGCACAGTCGAAATTCTAATCGGCTCTACGGCGCCCCCTAGGCAAGGTCGTGTGGAGAGGAGTGCGGTGAGGAGCGAGGGCCCGTCTGACGCTGCTTGCAGCTTTAATTATTATTATTATTATTAGGGCCCGAGCACCAACGGTGCGTAGGACCCTATTGGATTTGTATTCGTTTTTATTAGGGCCCGAGCACCAGCGGTGCGTAGGACCCTATTGGATTTGTATTCGTTTTTATTAGGGCCCGAGCACCAACGGTGCGTAGGACCCTATTGGAATCGCTCGGATTATTATTATTTGTCCGACTTTTCAATTGCATTTTTGAGGGCCTAGACACGCTCAAAAACTCATAAAAATTTGCAAAAACATCAGAAGTGGCGAAAAATTTTATATTTTATGGCAGTTGCACATGTGTGTGGCAAAATGGCTCTATAGCGCCACCTTGAAAATTGGGTTCTATGGGAGTTAATATGGCTAGTTTCACGTAAACCTACCAAATTTGGTACACATGTGCACCAAGACAAGACAAACAAAATTGCCTAATCAATCCATCAGCAAAAGTGTACAGGAAGTCCGCCATTTTGCTTTATATTTCTGATTTTTGCTCATATTCAAGAGCTATAACCGCACACAGGGTAACTCCAAGACAGCTGAAATTTGGTCAGTATATACAACAGGCCTTCGTGATTAAAAGTTATCAAAACGCTCCGCAAAAGTCTGAGGGCGTGGGCGTGGCGGCCTCCTGAACTTCGATGTCTCGCCATGACTACTAAAGTGTTTATATCTCAGCTGTACATGATCCGATCTGGCCCAAATTTCATGTGCTGGACAACAGTCCACTTCTAAACACATCCACATTTTAAAATTTAGTCATAGTCATAGCGTCACCTAGTGGTAACAGGAAGCTCTAACGAGGACATTTGTCCTTACAAATGCTGCATCCTTTGCAATATAAATCCTCAAATTTAGACAGTACATACAACAGGCCTTAAAGATGAAAAGTTATCAAAATCTTCCACAAAAGCCAAACGGTGTGGCCGCGGTGCCCCTCTGAACTTTGAGTCATATGAAGGGGTTATGCTCCACTCTGCCCACTCTAGCAGCCTCTCTGTGTCTGTCAGTGCTGCAGCCCCTCCCCCGTCCCAAACACACACACACACACACACACACACAGACACACACAGACACACACATGCAGGCTCAGAGAGAGAGAGAGCAAGAGAGAGAGAAATCCACTCCTGGAATGAGTTTAATTGTCTATACCTCAAATACTGAATACCTCAAATACTGAATACTACCATGTATAATATACATCTTGCATTTATTGTTGTGCTTTTAAAATAAGTCATCGATTCATGATTTTCATTTTTCTTTTAAACATACATAAAATGATCTTGTGATATGTAAAATGACAGTAAAGTTTAATCTGAACCTAAAACTAACAAAAAAGCCTTGGTAAGTTGTTGTAACTCACACATGTAGTGTCCAATCTGTACCAACTGTGTTGTTTCATGAAAGCTGTGGACTGACCACATCTACAAGCTAATATTCAGTCATGCTTA
>JAMOIN010000802.1:0-15000 GCA_024666655.1 Dascyllus trimaculatus
ACCCAGGGATGTAACCAATGGGGACAAACACCTCCTTGACCTCACGACATAAATAGTGTGGCCGGCATGTTACGGTCAAATGTTCTGTGGCCTTGGAGCAGTGGCTCTTGACCAGGGTACAGTTTTACACCAACCTTTGTTAATGTATGCACAGAGTCCACCCCCGCGAGTTTTCCCTGACAGATGGTTACGGTTTGCTCGGACAAGTTGCAGACCATCGATCCGGAAGGTTGAGTCCAGCATGTTGCTCTTTAGCCAGGTGGGGTGGGGTTTCCATGAGACAACGTACAGCACAGTTCCTCATCTCCAGAGAAACCCCCAGCCTCGGACGTATCGGGTCCATCTTGCCGTCCAGTGGACATTCGCCTGGAAGAGTGACGGGATCGGCGGTCTTTTTGTTTTTAGCTGAGCCATCAAGCTGACCTGCTTACCCCTCTTCTGCTTCCATGTGCACCTCTTCCTCTTGCCTCCACCCTCCGTACTCTGTTGCACCATTCTGATGTCCTCAGAAGTCTGCCTCACGCAGCTTTGAGCTCTGGTGAAGCTGCTGTAATCGAACCCTTCCTAGTGTTGGTTAGGTTGGCTGAGTTGTACATCACATGCTTATCTATCAATAAATTGACCCTAGAATCTCTGAAAGTGGACTTCATCCCGAGAGCTCGAGAAGCCGCTGCACTACTGCACACCGCCATCTTGGTCATTAGTCCAGTCAGTGTAAATATTACTTGATTGAACTCTGTCCGTGTTGATGCAATCAGAAGTTGTTAATAAGCTGAATAAAGTTTTTTTATTTACATTGGAAGCCATACTGACATCATGTGCTCTGCCTTTTCAGACGGCCGTACCTTGGGATATGTGGGCGGTGAGTAACTTCCTTCTGTTTAAGGACATCATTCCATGCTGTTGGCACACAGTCATTTACTTCCGATTCTCAAACTTGTCTTACTTGGGGATTAAGGGATGAATTAAAAACGAAGTTAGTCAAGCAACTCTAGAAATGCATGATTTTCTAAAAGGAAATGAATGAATACAACAGATCAGTGGCTGTGTGTGCTGACATGAACGTCTTCTGTCACTTTTTAAAGGCCAATGCCCAAGCTGCTCAGCCTGTAAGTACTCACAGTTACACAAGTTCATTTACAGCCACTGTCTGTGTTCACGCTGTAGCACATCAGCACATCTTCAGTCATCCGTTCTTTTGACTTCGGTCCTTGTTAAGCCAGGACTGTTGGCACAAAGATAACGCTGATCAACAGATTTTTACTGTGTCTTTGAACTTTGCATTGCTTTTGTTCAAGATACAACTGATCCAATTTTGATTCAGGTTAATTTTTTTGTCTGGTGGTTGACATGTATTTGCCACTTTCACGGGTTAATTGCCTGATGGGGCAGCTGTTGCTCATCACTGCTGTCCTTCTCTGTAGACTGTCTGAAACAAAGCAACATGCCAGAAATCCACCTGTTCATTTTCTTTACACTGTTATGCTGAGCACTGGACCATCGTGCTGATGGTCATTTTATGTGCCTTTAAAGTGTCCTAATTTACTCCGATGTCTCAGTAAATCAGTCCTACCGAAGGCAGCTGGAGCTCAGACTGCTGAGGCGTTTACAGCCATGATCAGTGTGTCTTTGTGCAAGCATCCTGCAGATTCTTTCGTGATTACTGTCTGCTGCACTCGGTGGGCTGCAGCCGGCAGGAGGCCATCTTTAAACTTCACTCCCTTCCAAGCAGGCTGCAGATTCCGGTTTCGCTGCTGACTGGGCCGCTGACTTTGGTTCACTGTCAGCAAATGGAGATGGTGGTTCAGGAGTTGAGACCCCTGCTGCTCCTGGGGCCCCTGCCGTAGCTCCAGAAGAGATGCAGGGTGGAGCTCAGAGCTGGCACCAAGCAGAAGGCTGGCAGCCAGGTGGAGACACAACTACACCTATTCAGGACAGTGAGGCCACAGCAGCTGAAGATGAGGTTAGCAGCTGGGATTCTCAAACTAACCCCAACCTTCACTCCTGTGGTGCTGATGAAGATGGGACAGGGCAGGCAGATTCAGGGGGACACTCTATCGGACACGAAGATCGTAGGAAATCCACCCCAGGACTTGTATTCACCAACGAGTTTGGGGAAGAGATTGAGGACAGCACAGAGGTCCCAGGAGACAAATGGTCCAGGTCTCCAGAAGGGTCTGTGTCTGAATATGAAACTGCTGAAGAGTGGGGTGACAGCGGTCAGGGGGGAGGCTGGGTGAGTGCTGAGGATGAACCTTCATGTGAAGATCACCCCTCAGCAAACACTTCAAGGTTACAGTGTGGTAGAGCTGATGGTGTAACTGCAGAACAAGTTTCACCACAAAGTGATGCCACAGACAGAAACGGAGATAAACCAGCCGAAGAAGAGGCAAGAGAACACGCCGATGTAGCATCGGTTTACAGAGATCATTCTGAGCCTCACAGACAAGGAGAAGAGAGAGAGTTTTCTTCTCAAACACAGGGAGGAGGTGCGTTTGATTCAGATCCTTTTGCTGAAACACAGGGAGGAGGTGCGTTTGATTCAGATCCTTTTGCGGAAACACAGGGAGGAGGTGCGTTTGATTCAGATCCTTTTGCTGAAACACAGGGAGGAGGTGCGTTTGATTTAGGTCCTGCAGCTGAAACACAGGGAGGAGGTGCGTTTGATTCAGATCCTTTTGCTGAAACACAGGGAGGAGGTGCGTTTGATTTAGGTCCTGCAGCTGAAACACAGGGAGGAGGTGCGTTTGATTCAGATCCTTTTGCTGAAACACAGGGAGGAGGTGCGTTTGATTCAGATCCTTTTGCTGAAACACAGGGAGGAGGTGCGTTTGATTTAGGTCCTGCAGCTGAAACACAGGGAGGAGGTGCGTTTGATTTAGCTCCTGCAGCTGAAACACAGGGAGGAGGTGCGTTTGATTTAGCTCCTGCAGCTGAAACACAGGGAGGAGGTGTGTTTGATTTAGCTCCTGCAGCTGAAACACAGGGAGGAGGTGCGTTTGATTCAGATCCTTTTGCTGAAACACAGGGAGGAGGTGCGTTTGATTTAGGTCCTGCAGCTGAAACACAGGGAGGAGGTGTGTTTGATTCAGGTCCTTTTGCTGAAACACAGGGAGGAGGTGCGTTTGATTCAGATCCTTTTGCTGAAACACAGGGAGGAGGTGCGTTTGATTTAGGTCCTGCAGCTGAAACACAGGGAGGAGGTGCGTTTGATTCAGATCCTTTTGCTGAAACACAGGGAGGAGGTGCGTTTGATTCAGATCCTTTTGCTGAAACACAGGGAGGAGGTGCATTTGATTCAGATCCTTTTGCTGAAACACAGGGAGGAGGTGCGTTTGATTCAGATCCTTTTGCTGAAACACAGGGAGGAGGTGCGTTTGATTCAGATCCTTTTGCTGAAACACAGGGAGGAGGTGCGTTTGATTTAGGTCCTGCAGCTGAAACACAGGGAGGAGGTGCGTTTGATTTAGGTCCTGCAGCTGAAACACAGGGAGGAGGTGTGTTTGATTCAGATCCTTTTGCTGAAACACAGGGAGGAGGTGCGTTTGATTCAGATCCTTTTGCTGGGACCCAGTTTGGGAACAAAGGAAATGGTTTTGACTTTGAACCATTTGCGGAGCCCTCAGGGGAAGGTGGGGTTGTGGTCTCTGGGGATGGTAGAGGTGGGTGGGATTCAGACCCTTTTGCCAACAGTTTCCCAGCAGCCTCTTCAGGGACTGGGGGTTCGTCCTCCAACACCTCGTCCTGGCAGGAGGTTAGTGGCAGCAGTGGCCTCGAGTCTTCCGTCACTGAACAAAGCTCTGCGTCCGGCTGGGGAACAGCAGCAGAAGGGAAAAAAGACGTAAACATTCCCAGAATTCACAAAGAACCAGAAAATTCGGACATGTCCGAAGATGAGGCTGCAAACCGGAGATTTGGAAAGTTGTACCAAGAGCTAGATACAGAGAAGGAAGAGGTACTTGATACGTCCCTTCTTCAGTTTGGTAGATTAGCATAGAGTAGACAGAGATCAATATGAAAACCCTTTCCTGCCTTCTATCCTCCCACAGATTGAGAGACAAACACCTGTTTCCCAGCCTGAGCTCCTCCCCACCTCCTCTTGCCTGTTCCCATCTCTTAATGTCCTCTGCTTGTTCATTCCATGCGTACTTGTTTCAGATCGAATCCATCATTCCAACTCATGATACATTCATCTTACCTAACGGCTGCAATACTAATTTGTATCTCTGCGATTTAATTTAGGTGACCAATGCATTTAATGGATTTTCACAGGTAATTTTTTAACTTACATTTGCACCAAGTGAAACTGAAATGTGCACTTTGCAGCGAAGATTTCAGCTGTTCAGAAGACAGTGTTTTGTATTCAGCACATCTTTAGTTGCAGATTGTTCTGTCTAATTTGGTCAACAGGCTTGTCTCCAGTAGTTTAGCCTTGTTAAATGGGGTTTTCAAGGTTTTCTCTTATTTTTACCGTTCAGCCTTCCAGTTGTACATTTCACACAACCTTTGAGTTACATTCTCTCAAAGTATTGTCAATTTCGTTTTTGAGAAAGAGGTAATAACATGACAAGCATAAAAGAGGAATGAAGTGATTTTGAAAGCACACCTTCTCTAGTTGACAGCATGTGTATTGACCAACCCTAACCCGAAGCCTCTGACCAATAACGTCTCTTATATCCCCCCTCCTGATGTTTCCTGGTGTTTCTTTTTCCCTCTGTCACTGTGTCCCACAGTCCTATGTCCTTGTATCTTTACATATACTGCTTTTTGTGGATGATACTTGTTTATTCTTGTGGATCCTGACTGTCAGTTGTTATTCTCTTCTATTTTCAACAAATGCACTCTGAAGGATGCTACTGCTCCATCATTTTTTGCTGACTTTGATAAGATGGTGAGTTTTGTAAACATCTATTTATTTATCTGTCTGTCTGTCTGTGTCTGTCTGAGGTGGGCATTGAACATTTTATGTAAATGCTAGTCTGGTTCTGATATTAGCTCTGCAGAGAAAATACTGTATGTGTAGTTTACTTTTGGGAATTATGAGTGAAAGATATCTTTATTCATGAATGGTCTGTTCAGATGTAGGGCGCATTTTTGACTAATTCTGTGGCTCTTATTGAATTTTATGTAAAATGTCAGGAGCCACAGTTGCACATCTGAACTGCTGTAAGTTTACTGGTGTATGTCTCTGGTAAAGAACGAAGTGAACAGTGAGTCAGCTGAGGCTCCTGAGGCCTCAGAGACACCAACTGCTGGCCTAACAGAGCCTGCAGAGGAACAAGACAAACCTTTATCTGCCCCTGCTGGAGGAGAGGAGGATGAGCATCCACCTCCTTCTGCTGGAGAGGAACCTGTACCTCCATCTGTGGGAGAAGAGGTGGAGGAACATTCAGCTAATGCTGCCGGGGAGGTGATGGAGGAACCTGGAGTTCCACTTGCTGGTGGGGAAGATAAGGAAATAACTTCAGACAGCCCAAATGAGGAGAAGCCTGCTGTGAGTGGACATGTTGATCACAATAACATAACAACGAAGGTGTGATCACCAGGTCATGTTCATAACTGTCATTAGTATGATTATTATCATCATAATTATTTCTATCCTCATCATCATCATCATCATCACTATCGTCCTCATCATCAAGCCCTGAGACCACCAAGCTGCCACTGAGCCCTTAACTCTAACCGCCTTAGTGTGACTGAAGGCCGATAGAGTTCCTCAGCTTCCTGTAATATGCAAAAGAGTGTTTCCCTGTTAGGGTATATAAAAGAAAAGTAAAAGTAAGTAAAAACTACTGTCATCATTATACATTCCTCTTTTTTGTTAGATATATACAGTAGATAGATAGATAGATACTATATTCATCACTTTGGGGAAATTCAAGCTATCCAGTAGCTCACAGGTTACCTTTAAGAAAAAAGAAAAATAATACATAATGTGCAAATCATGCCGGAAGGAGAAATAAGGTGCAACATTGTGCTGGTATTTTACAGTTAAAATATAATAATGAGCACAGAGGAGGGATGCTTGGGTCCTTGTGAATCAGGATTATTGGGTGTTTTTTCACACTTGAGTCACTGGAGCATTGCAACCAACTGTCCAGGTCCTGAGTTACTACCTGACCGAGATATTGTGGGCCGTGATGGACAGAGGATGCTCTGAACCATTCAGTGGTCCATCACTGTAGCTGCTCCTCTGTCCAGCCAGGGTGTTGTGAAGATGGCGGCTGACATTGGTCTGGAGTTCGGGGCTGAACTGAACTGCACTACTTTAATGTCAGGCTGGAGCTTAGACCTGTGGAAGTCCACAACCATCTCCTTGATCTTGGACATGTTCAGCAGAAGGCAGTTCTTATTGGTACAGTCAGTAGGGTTAGGGTCATCTGGTTCCTGTACTCACCTTTCTGCCCATTCATGGCCGTATCGTCAGAGTAGTCCTGAATGTGGCAGGACTCAGATCTGTACTTTAAGTCCACTGTGTACAGAGTGAAGAGGAATGGAACTGGAACAGTCCGTTGAGTTATCTCAGTGTTGCTCACCACTGTCCCAGTGACTCGGTTCCCAGCCTGACAAACTGTGGCTGACCTGTAGGATATAATCTAGGAGGTGAGGCAGGAATCAGCCTCCATCACTTCCACTCTGGGGTCCATTTCCTGAAAGAGTGGCTGATTGTAGGCTACCTCAGAACATGAAGTTTATAGTAGGCTTGAAGAAAGACCAGAGTGTGCCAAGTGGTGGAAGTGCTGAGGCTCTGTATGCCTCCTTGGTGTTTGCATACGGCAGATCGAGTCTTTTCTTCTTCCTTGTGGGACAATCAACATACTGTACGAAGCCAGCCAGATGGGAGGTGAGGTCAGCATAGTTAAAATCCATTGATACTGCAATGAATGCATCAGGGTGGTGAGTCTGTATCCTCCTATAGTCCCCAGAACACGGTGGGATGTAAACAACAATGTTGACGATGTGAGAAAATTCCTTCAGCACATAATACAGTGTAATATCAAGACAGCAGATGTTCTCCTTCACAGTAATATGACTGGAGTTACACCATGCACGGTCAAAGAGCACCAAATCACCACCTTTGTTCTTTCCACTCGGTCTCAAATCTCTGTTCACTCGTACCATATTGACGTCAGGTAGATCCACGCACAAGTTGGGAATGTTTTCTTTTGAGAGGGAGAGTTTTTCTGTTTTATTGGACAGAGAGAGACAGAGTGAAAACAGGGAGACAGGAGAGTAATGTGCAGCAAAGGGTCTTGAACCAGACTCGATCTCATGACCGCTGCTGAGGGACTGAGCCTATGTGGTATCGCCTTTACTCAGTGAGCTAAATGGTAGCCGAAAGTTGGCAATGTTGTTTTCCAGTCAGGTATCTATAACACACAAGGTTGCAATCACGGTACAGTCGTTGGGTCCTCACATGACTTTGTTAGTCAAGGAGTTGATGTTACCTATGAGGATCGATGATACAAAAGGCTTGTATGTCCAGCTCCTAGCTCCTAGCTTAGCCTTTAACTTAGCACCAGCTCTCTGCTATGCTTTCTTCAACTTGGCCATAATGGGATGTTCAACTCTGTGCACGGTCCATTGTAACCAAGGAGGTGCCCCCTTGGTTACGCTGTTGTTCTCCCAGCTGTGCACGTTGCAAGTAAACAAACACCACTTAAAACATTACCACAATCATCGTCATCATCATTTTCCTCATGATCACCGTCATCATCATCATTATTATCCTCATCCTCATCATGTGAGTCAAAAATGTTCCTGTATGATGATGGTCATCATCATCACCATCCTCCTCATCACGATCATCATCATCAGTATTCTCATTCTCACCATCATCCTAATCATCAGCATCATTGCTTTCCTCATGATCATCATCATCTTCATCATTGTCCTTGTTTAATATCCTCATCCTCGTCATCCTATCATCAACATTTTCCTCATGATCACATCACCATTATCATCATCATCATCATCTTCATCATTAGTATCTTCGTTCTCATCATCTTAATCATCATCATTTCCCTAATGATCACCATCACCATTATCGCCATCCTCATCCTCATCATCATCATCTTCATCTTCCTCATCATCATCCATTTTACCATCATCCTCACCTTCATCCTCATCTTCCTCATGTGTAGATTCAGGTTTTTAGTTTTGTTCTTGTCTCCACTGAGTCATGAGTTTGTTGTTTTAAGGAATCACCTGACTGAATGTGGTTTTCTCTCCACAGTCGACGGCTGGATCTCCAGGCTCTGAGAAGGCTGAGCTCAGTCAGGTATGTTGCGTCACTGTTTGTCTTGGTATTTTTTTTTGTTTATTGCTAATTTTTAACCAACCCTTTGAAATGTTTTCATCAACAATTGAAAAACTGAATTGTTTTAAAAGTGCTGATGACATTTTTATTGTATTACACAAGGTAGTATGTTTTAGTTTTGGTTCATACAGGAACATTGTTGATTCACATGTAATTCTCCCAGTTATAAACCTTTGTTCTCATGAAAGTTTGAAATACCTGTCATGATATGGTTCTGTGAAGACTTCAGTAGGCTAACTTTCATATGCGTAGGCAAAGACTGTCTCACAAGCAAGATTTATTCAAATTTTTGGTTTGATAATTAGGATGACTGGACTACACCAACCAGGATCAAAGCAGAGTTTAATAGTCATTAATTCATGAGCAGCTTTAGCTGTTGTTGAGATTTCAACCAGAGAAAGACTTTGTGAAGCTGGAAGTTATCAAATACTTGGTCAGCAGCATTGTCTGGTTGAGGTCTTGATCCTATCTGCTGTGATATCTGTAAGTGTTATTGTCACACAATGCAGATATTTTACTTTCAGTTCAATTTTATTTGTATTGTGCACATTTAGTACACGTTATCAAACAGTGCTTTACATAGCAGGAAGAACAGAAAACAGAAAACCCAACAATCCAAAGCTTCTCTTGGATTCCCTCTTAGCAGCAGTCAGCGATGGTGGGAAGAAACCAAAACCCCCTAGGATAGGGAGGGGAAAAAAACCTGACAGAACCAGGCTCAGGGAGGGAGGACATCTGCCTTGACCGGTTGGGTTGGGAGTGGGGATGAGGAGGGAGGGAGGAACAGCAGGAGAGGTTGGGGTGTGGATGGGAGGACAGCAGGAAGAGAGGCCAGCGACTACAGATCAGAAGCGTGGAGTTCCAGATCCAGAGACATCCACGGAGAGAACAAGCACACACAAGTACATGTGTAGACTTTGTTGTAACTTGACGTTTGATGCATTGGCACCTGCGGTTACTCATTTTTTAACCCTAGCCCTAAGCCATGCTTGTTAAATGGTTTAGTAATACAGATGTGTTGATTGTCAGGTCATGGTCTTGGTTTGATACCTGTCTTCCCTTTCTTCTCCTGAATCATGGAAACAAAACCTGTCATGTTACAATAATTTGGTAGACTGTAAGAACTGTTTTAATGGGCTGAGTTTATAGCTCATGTCTATCTCCGATCGTAATACACCATTCGCCAAAAATGTAGAGTCTACAAAATGTTTAAGCTATGAGATTTTTATAAATAATATGCAACTGATTTTATGACGGCAGCAGTGGCTGCTATGTGTACTTTTCGAGTGACATAATTTCTTCCCACAAACAGATTCCTCCGGCTGAAGATGTCAAAACTTCTCCAGGTGAAGCAGCTCCAGCGGTAAATATTCATCCTTAATAAAACAATGTGTGTATCGTACCAAGACACAACTTCAATGCACAATAGACCATTCACTCAAATTCAGCATAATCACTTCATCAGTGTAGGACAGGGGTCTCAGACTCAACTTACCTGGGGGCCGCTGGAGGTAGAGTCCGGGTGAGGCTGGGCTGCATCACATGTAGCTGCTTTCGCTGCGCCCTCCTCGACACTACAGTTGACCCTAACTCTGCTATTCTGTGATATACAGGCAGACTTGCCGGCAGCTGACGGGCTGAACCAGCCATGTGTGAACGTGATTAGACTGACTGTAATAGACATTCTTTAATCTGGTAAAGTCCTACATTCCAGCTTTAAAACAATAAATATCATCAGTAATAATTGACGTGCACCCACTGTTTCACCATACTTGTGATCAATGAAATGTAAACAGGCTTCTGTTAAAAGGCTCTGTATTGTTTATCCAAACCACTGGTGTCTGCTTTGCTCTGCACCCTAACCTCATTGCTGCTCAAGAAGAGCTCCACTGGCAGTGATTTATGTCCCCTTTGTGTTTCCTAGGTTTTGTGGTCTGTTATGTTAATGGCTGCTTGTTTCTGAGTCGGGCATTTTAAAACATCTTTGTATCTTCACACATGGAGTGCACCAAGCTCAGTCTCAGTAGAGGATTATTCTATTTATGATCTTAATCAAAAACAACTTTAACACACAAATGTTTATTGTATGTCAAAGTGACTCATCAGTAGATCTTTTGTTTCTAATAATACAGAAATGCTTTATACTTTACAAAATTGCCATCTGAGAGCTGAATTTAAAGTTAAATACAAATGATGTATACATTTATTTATGATGGTTGGGTTATAGATGTGACGGATTAATGCTGACTGTTGTCTGCAGGAAAACATGCCGATCCCATCTGTTGTGATTGAACCTGCTTCAAGTAATGAAGGTGATGATGATCGGGATGCTGACATCATCTCTCCCACCGCCGTCAGTGACAATGGCATGGCAACTGAAAACCAGACCATGAAACACATGAGTCCATCTGGAGGAGTGTCGGGACTGCCTGATGACTTTCTTTACAAGGTGCCACTTTTTCCACCCGCGAACGGCAAATTCTTTAAAGCAGCAAACTAAAAAATACAATATACAATAGAAGTGAGTTTATCAGTGTAAAATCACTTCAGTATCAAGTGATTCTAAACTGTAACCCCAACCCAGTAATCAGGTTACTTCCAAGTAGAACAGTAGCATATTGTCTTGGATGTCAGATTACAGACTGCCAGTTTAGATTCTGTATTAAATTCAGGCTCCACAGCAGGAACTCAGTGGTCCTACAGTCTTCCATCTTCCATGAGGGTCTCTGGTCCTCCAGTCCTTCCTCTGTCCTCCTTTACTCCTGGTGACAGACTCAGTCCTCCTCAGCATGGAGGAAACCAGAGTCCATCATTGCTGCTCACATCTTCTCACATCTTCTCTGTTGGGTTCAGCTGCTCTTTGCTGGAGGGGTTGTGTTGCTCTACCTTCCTCTGCTGGCTCCAGGTCTGGACTCTCACTGTCCAGGTCCTGGTTCCTCTTAGTTCTGGTCTAGAAGCTCTGGTGGGATGTTGTTCTCTGGATGTTCTCCTGCTGGAATCTTCCTCTTCTCCATCTGGTCAGCCAGTGTTCTGGTTCCTCCTCAGACCTTCATGGAGCATCTCTAAACGTCATCAGCACCTTTATCTACCATCACACTCCACCTCCGTGCTTCACTGTCAGGACTATGATCCACTGTGGTGGTCCTGGTCAGGTTCTGGACCCCATCTGAGCCCAACTCATTGATCTTCATCTGACCAAACAATGTTCTCCAGCATCCATCAGGCTTCTCTTCATGTTCTTTAGGAGCTCTGATCAGTGCTACTATGGCTCCTTCTAGACCTCCTGGTTCCTGCTGACACTGGGCTTCACTGGTTCTTAGTGGATCACTGGTCTTCCTGGATCCTTTTCCATCTTTGTCCAGTCTCACAGTCACATTGTTCACTTCCTCTGTTCACTTCTTCTCCATGTGGAGCCATGATGCAGACATAGATAGACCCAGTCCATAGGTCCAGACCTGGTCCATAGATAGACCCAGTCCAAAGGTCGAGACCTGGTCCATAGATAGACCCAGTCCACAGGTCCAGACCTGGTCCATAGATAGACCCAGTCCATAGGTCCAGACCTGGTCCATAGATAGACCCAGTCCATAGGTCCAGACATGGTCCATAGATAGACCCAGTCCACAGGTCCAGACCTGGTCCATAGATAGACCCAGTCCACAGGTCCAGACCTGGTCCATAGATAGACCCAGTCCATAGGTCCAGTCCTGGTCCATAGATAGACCAGGTCCATAGGTCCAGACCTGGTCCATAGATAGACCCAGTCCACAGGTCCAGACCTGGTCCATAGATAGACCCAGTCCACAGGTCCAGACCTGGTCCATAGATAGACCCAGTCCACAGGTCCAGACCTGGTCCATAGATAGACCCAGTCCACAGGTCCAGGCCTGGTCCATAGATAGACCCAGTCCACAGGTCCAGACCTGGTCCATAGATAGACCCAGTCCATAGGTCCAGTTCTGGTCCATAGATAGACCAGGTCCATAGGTCCAGACCTGGTCCATAGATAGACCCAGTCCACAGGTCCAGACCTGGTCCATAGATAGACCCAGTCCACAGGTCCAGACCTGGTCCATAGATAGACCCAGTCCACAGGTCCAGACCTGGTCCATAGATAGACCCAGCCCATAGGTCCAGACCTGAGGAGGTTCTGCTGTTCACAGCTCATTTAGAGCCATGTTCATCATTGCACTGGCTGGAACCACAGCTGGATTTGGTTTGTTTTTTCACTGAGTTTCTACGTTTGGACTGAATTTTCAATATAATATTTGAAGAGGATTTTAATGTACATCTACTGTGAAATAACGTAGTTGTTAAGAACTGATTCAATTTAGAATCAACTGATATTTGATAATGCACGGGGGTGCACTCACTCATGCTGTACACAGTACACACTTTATTTATCAGTGAGAGAGATGATGGTATTTTTTGTCCTGCAGGTGGAGACCATGCATGACTTTGAAGCTGCTAATTCAGATGAACTTGAACTCAAGAGAGGCGATGTGGTTTTGGTGATTCCCACCGCTTCAGTCGAGGATCAGGTGAGAGCAGCCAGTGACACAAAAATATCCCTAACCCAAAAATATATATACTGTTTTGAGGTCAGCACCATACTGGACAGACAGAATTAACTGTCTCACTTGGGCGACTGTGATGTTTCTGTGGTTGTTGTAGGATGCTGGCTGGCTCACAGGGATCAAAGAAAGTGACTGGTTGACACTTGGAGTTGGTGCTCAAAAGGGACTTTTCCCAGATAACTTCACTCAGCGTTTGGAGTAAAACGTTTCTTCATGGGGTGGAAAAAACAACTAAAAGTCTTTGTCCAAGCCATCGAGTCAGCATGTAGCCAACCACTTTCCTGAAAAAACCTTTTAACCTGCTGCAGCTGTCTACTGGACAACATGAGGCTTTTTCTCAGGTAGACGAAGCTCTACTGAAACAGTCATGGTAATAAACACTAGTACTCCTCCCAGCATAACTGATCATTATAAGCATGAAGTGATAGTATGTTCTACCCTAATCCTCTGAAAGTGAGACAGAATTTTTGTTGAAATATTGATGTGTGATTTATTGGGAATGTTGCAATCTCTACATGTTCACACCAACTGAAAGTCTGACAATTGTTGAAGAAAAAAAACAACAAAAATAGACAAACTATATCTACTTTGCACCAAGTGTGTTGTAATGAATTTGTTGCTCTGCTGTGGATTTGCAGAAACTGTAGTGCTGTGATCTATTTAAATGTTCTTGAGTGTAACATGAAATTCTTTTTCAGACATGTCATCACTGTCAATTACTGTTGGTGTACTTCTGTAGTATCATTGTTGAGTGTGTGTATGATGATTGATCTTTTATTTGTCATTTGTGGTGATGAATTGACGCAGTAAAGAGTGTTGCTGTGTTTTTGCCAAGAGCATTCCTGACCTTTATTATCTGAGCACTGGAAAACAAACTAGTGCTCATCCAGCATGAAACTGTCAAAGTCTTTTAGTAAAGTACATATTCCAAGATGAAAAATAAAGAACATCTCCACTCTTGAAAATGTATTTGCACGACTGTGTGAGTTGTACGTCTTCCAAAAATGGTTTGCAAGAAACAAAGTCAATCAAGAGATGGTTTAACTTTGCCAGCATTCGACTTTGAAGTGTGTAGTTGCAGGGAAGACACTCGTCTATGTTGTTGGTATGTTTCAGGCCTCAGAATTCCAACAGTAATGTACATCATTGCTTCCTTTGACGGTCAAGTAAATCTTGTAATGTTTTGAGGCTTGACTCCAGTAAAACCCCAGTGTTATTTATGGATGTCAATCTTGCTGTCAGACTTGACATCTATATGTTCAAGTTGTATCTAAATATCCTAGCATGTATGTGCACTCTAACCCTAACTTTTGTCCAACTCATACATGTCAGCTGTGCCATTACAGTGAAGAAGAACAGCAGAATCAATGCCAAAAGCTGGAGTTGAATTGTGGATCTTCTGCTCTCTCCTGAATTCACTTCATTTGATAAAAGGCACAAACAGTTAGGTAGGGTATGTCTGCAGACCTGGAGCTCCACTTCTAGGACCCTGGAGTCTGTTCACCTGCTGAGTTGATGCTAAAGGAAATAGCAGCATTTCTACAGATGGACGACAGTCATCACATTACATGTAAGTCATTGTAATTGTTACGAGCTCCACCTCTTCTGCTCAGCGACAGCCTCTCGCTTGTGAGACACCTGTAGCAGGAGCACTCCACTTGTTTGTAATCTTCACCTCTTTTCCATAAAGCCTGTCAGAGTTCGTCGTTCCACGTTGGACCATGACAAAGCAATCTGGGTCCTTTAAGATCTTGAATTCGGTCTTCTCACAACTCTGCTGTTTATGAACACAATTCTCCACTGTCAGGAGCCAAGTTGACGTTCTGTTAAATATGTAGTTTTGCCGTGTCGACCTCCTGAGGATTTTTGCGTGACTTCTGCTCTTCCACTAGTTTGCAGCATAGACGTTTAGTTCATTTTCTAGGTTAGTAACACTGCTTACTTTAATGTTTTACATTAGACATCAGTGTTATAACTCTTCACTGTGCTTTTCCTTTGTGCTGAGGTTAAAGTGCTGCTATTACAGGGACTTCGACACCTCTGCACCAATCTCACCACCGCTCTGTTGCCACGACAACCAGTGTCTTCAGCAGTCTAACCCCC
>JAMOIN010000600.1:0-18344 GCA_024666655.1 Dascyllus trimaculatus
ATCACCAAATCCACAGAAGTCCTCATTAATCTCAAGAACTAACATTTAATATGCAATTCATGAATGGACGTGGTCAAACGGCTCCACAGCGCCACCTACAAATATTCAAATACTCATACAAAATCACTGTTTTTTTCTACAAACATGAAATTTGGAATATACACATACAAACCTGAGACTAACAGATTTGCACAGTCGAAATTCCAACGAGCTCTACGGCGCCCCCTAGACAAAGTCATTTGGACACATTGGAATTTAACGAACTCCTCCCAGGATTTTTATCCGATCTTCACCAAATTCGCTGTGTGCAATCTAGTCCCTTCCAGGATGAAAAGTTATTAAAATCTCGTAGCTGCGTCACACGGCGTGGGCGTGGCATGGCGGCCATTTTGAGCATGCGACCATGAAGTGTGAAATGCTCATAACTTCATTGCACATGATCAGATGTGAATGAAACTTGATATGTTTTATGACAGGCTATCCATCAACACTTGGGCGCAGCCAAACAGCTCCACAGCGCCCCCTAGAAATTTCAAAAATTCATATAAAATCACCGCTTTAACCAACAGACATGAAATTTGGTACATGTGCAGAGCAGTAACACAACTGTGTACTTTAGAGTTTCCTATCATCTCCAGAGCGGCGGTGCAGGGGGGAGCGAGGGCCCGTTCGACGCTGCTTGCAGCTTTAATTAGGGCCCGAGCCCGAAAAGGCAAAGGGCAGCGATCAGTGTGAAACACTGAACGCTGCCTTTGCCTTGCAGGGCAAAGGCCCTATTGTTCCTGCTCTGTTTCTTTCTTTATTTTTCTTACGCCAAATTGAACCTCAATTGACCCCCTAAACATGCTCAAAAACTCACCAAATTTTGCACACACATTAGGACTGGCGAAAAATTTGATATTTTGGGGGAATTGCACATATGAATGGCAAAATGACTCAATAGCGCCACCTTAAAAGTTGGTCTTTAGTGGAGTTAATACGGCTAGTTTCACGTACAGCTATAAAATTTGGTACACAGGTACAGTAGACCGAGACAAAAACATTCCTGCTTTTGAAATTTTGAAAAAGCTCCACGGCGCCCCCTAGAAAACGTGGTGCGCAGGTATTGGAATTTAACGAACTCCTCCTAGGATTTTTATCCGGTCTTCACCAAATTCACTGTGTGGCATCTCGACCCCTCCAGGATGAAAAGTTATTAAAATCTTGTGGCTGCGTCACACGGTGTGGGCGTGGCATGGCGTCCATTTTCACCAATTTTGCCACATGGAATGAAATGAGTTTTGGAGATGAAAGGATCCACCTAATATCACCAAATCCACACAAATCCTCATCAATCTCAAACGCTAAGGTTTAATATACAATTCATGAATGGACATGGTCAAACGGCTCCACAGCGCCCCCTGCAAATATTCAAATACTCATAAAAAATCACTGCTGTATCCTACAAACATGAAATTTGGTACATACATATAGAATCCCGAGTCCAACAAATTTGCACAGTCGAAATTCAAATCGGCTTTGTAACGCCCCCTAGAAAAAGTCGTGTGGAGACATTGGAATTTAACGAACTCCTCCCAGGATTTGTATCCAATCTTCACCAAATTCGCTGTGTGGCATCTAGACCCATCCAAGAAGAAAAGTTATTAAAATCTCGTGGCTGCGTCACACGGTGTGGGCGTGGCATGGCGGTAATTTTGAGCAAACTTGCCATGTTGAACGAAATGAGATTTGGAGGTGAAGGGATCCATGTAAAATCACCAAATCCACACAAATCCTCATTAATCTCAACAACTAACATTTAATATGCAATTCATGAATGGATGTGGTCAAACGGCTCCACAGCGCCCCCTACAAATATTCAAATACTCATAAAAAATCACTGTTTTATTCAACAAACATGAAATTTGGAATATACACGTACAAACCCGAGACTAACAGATTTGCACAGTCGAAATTCCAATGAGCTCTACGGCGCCTCCTAGACAAAGTCATTTGGAGACATTGGAATTTAACGAACTCCTCCCAGGATTTTTATCCGATCTTCATCAAATTCGCTGTGTGGCATCTAGACCCTTCCAGGATGAAAAGTTATTAAAATCTCATAGCTGCGTCACACGGCGTGGGCGTGGCATGGCGGCCATTTTGAGCGTGCGACCATGAAGTGTGAAATGCTCATAACTTCATTGCACATGATCAGATGTGAATGAAACTTGATATGTTTTATGACAGGCTATCCATCAACACTTGGGCGCAGCAGAACAGCTCCACAGCGCCCCCTAGAAATTTCAAAAATTCATATAAAATCACCGCTTTAACCTACAGACATGAAATTTGGTACATGTGCAGAGCAGTAACACAACTGTGTACTTTAGAGATTCCTATCATCTCCAGAGCGGCGGTGCGGGGGGGAGCGAGGGCCCGTCCGACGCTGCTTGCAGCTTTAATTTTTCTTACGCCAAATTGAACCCCAATTTGACCCCCTAAACATGCTCAAAAACTCCTCAAATTTTGCACACACATCAGGACTGGCGAAAAATTTGATATTTTGGGGGAATTACACATATGAATGGCAAAATGACTCAATAGCGCCACCTTGAAAATTGGACTTTAGTGGAGTTAATACGGCTAGTTTCACGTACAGCTATAAAATTTGGTACACAGGTACAGTAGCCCCAGACAAAAACATTCCTGCTTTTGAAATTTTGAAAAAGCTCCGCGGCGCCCCCTAGAAAACATGGTGCGCAGGCATTGGAATTTAACGAACTCCTCCTAGGATTTTTTTCCGGTCTTCACCAAATTCACTGTGTGTCATCTGGACCCCTCCAGGATCAAAAGTTATTAAAATCTCGTGGCTATGTCACACAGTGTGGGCGTGGCATGGCAGCCATTTTCACCAATTTTGCCACATGGAATGAAATGAGTTTTGGAGGTGAAGGGATCCACCTAATATCACCAAATCCACACAAATCCTCACAAATCTCAAAAACTAATGTTTGATATACAATTCAGGAAATGGCGTGTTCAAACGGCTCCACAGCGCCCCCTACAAATATTCAAATACTCATAAAAAACTACTGCTTTGACCTACAAACATGAAATTTGGTACACATGTATAGTGTATCCAGACAAACAGATCTGTACACTTGAAATTTCAATTGGCTTCACAGCGCCCCCTAGACAATGTGGTGCAGAGACATTGGAATTTAACGAACTCCTCCCAGGATTTTAATCCCATCTCCACCAAATTGGCTGTGTGGCATCTAGACCCCTTCAGGATGAAAAGTTATTAAAATCTTGTGCCTCCGTCACACAGTGTGGGCGTGGCAGGGCGGCCATTATGAGCGTGTGGACATGAAGTGTGAAATGCTCATAACTTGACTGCACATGGCCGAATATGAATGAAACTTGATATGCTTGATGACAGGCTATCCCTCAACACTGTGGCGCACTCAAACAGCTCCACAGCGCCCCCTACAAAATTTTAAAATTTCATATAAAATCACTGGTTTGTCGTACAGACATGAAATTTGGTACATGTGCAGAGCAGGATGAGACGAACACGAGTGCGTGCTTTAGACATTCCCATCGTCTCCACAGCGGCGTTGCGGGGGGGGAGCGAGGGCCCGTCCGACGCTGCTTGCAGCTTTAATTAGGGCCCGAGCCCGAAAAGGCAAAGGGCAGCGATCAGTGTGAAACACTGAACGCTGCCTTTGCCTTGCAGGGCAAAGGCCCTATTGTTCCTGCTCAGTTTCTTTCGTTCTTTCTTTCTTTATTAGGGCCCGAGCCCGAAAAGGCAAAGGGCAGCGATCAGTGTGAAACACTGAACGCTGCCTTTGCCTTGCAGGGCAAAGGCCCTATTGTTCCTGCTCAGTTTCTTTCTTTCTTTCTTTCTTTATTAGGGCCCGAGCCCGAAAAGGCAAAGGGCAGCGATCAGTGTGAAACACTGAACGCTGCCTTTGCCTTGCAGGGCAAAGGCCCTATTGTTCCTGCTCAGTTTCTTTCTTTCTTTCTTTCTTTCTTTCTTTATTTTTCTTACGCCAAATTGAACCCCAATTTGACCCCCTAAACATGCTCAAAAACTCCTCAAATTTTGCACACACATCAGGACTGGTGAAAAATTTGATATTTTGGGGGAATTACACATATGAATGGCAAAATGACTCAATAGCGCCACCTTGAAAATTGGACTTTAGTGGAGTTAATACGGCTAGTTTAACGTACAGCTATAAAATTTGGTACACAGGTACAGTATCCCGAGACAAAAACATTCCTGCTTTTGAAATTTTGAAAAAGCTCCACGGCGCCCCCTAGAAAACGTGGTGCGCAGCCATTGGAATTTAACGAACTCCTCCTAGGATTTTTTTCCGGTCTTCACCAAATTCACTGTGTGTCATCTGGACCCCTTCAGGATCAAAAGTTATTAAAATCTCGTGGCTATGTCACACGGTGTGGGCGTGGCATGGCAGCCATTTTCACCAATTTTGCCACATGGAATGAAATGAGTTTTGGAGGTGAAGGGATCCACCTAATATCACCAAATCCACACAAATCCTCACAAATCTCAACAACTAATGTTTGATATACAATTCAGGAAATGGCGTGTTCAAACGGCTCCACAGCGCCCCCTACAAATATTCAAATACTCATAAAAAACTACTGCTTTGACCTACAAACATGAAATTTGGTACACATGTATAGTGTATCCAGAAAAACAGATCTGTACACTTGAAATTTCAATTGGCTTCACAGCGCCCCCTAGACAATGTGGTGCTGAGACATTGGAATTTAACGAACTCCTCCCAGGATTTTTATCCCATCTCCACCAAATTGGCTGTGTGGCATCTAGACCCCTTCAGGATGAAAAGTTATTAAAATCTTCTGCCTCTGTCACACGGTGTGGGCGTGACAGGGCGGCCATTTTGAGCATGTGGCCATGAAGTGTGAAATGCTCATAACTTGACTGCACATGGCCGAATATGAATGAAACTTGATATGCTTGATGACAGGCTATCCCTCAACACTGTGGCGCACTTAAACAGCTCCACAGCGCCCCCTACAAAATTTTAAAATTTCATATAAAATCACTGGTTTGTCGTACAGACATGAAATTTGGTACATGTGCAGAGCAGGATGAGACGAACACGAGTGCGTGCTTTAGACATTCCCATTGTCTCCACAGCGGCGTTGCGGGGGGGGGAGCGAGGGCCCGTCCGACGCTGCTTGCAGCTTTAATTTTTCTTACGCCAAATTAAACCCCAATTTGACCCCCTAAACATGCTCAAAAACTCCTCAAATTTTGCACACACATCAGGACTGGCGAAAAATTTGATATTTTGGGGGAATTACACATATGAATGGCAAAATGACTCAATGGCGCCACCTTCAAAATTGGGCTTTAGTGGAGTTAATACGGCTAGTTTCACATACAGCTATGAAATTTGGTACACAGGTACAGTAGCCCGAGACAAAAACATTCCTGCTTTTGAAATTTCAAAAAGCTCCACAGCGCCCCCTAGAAAATGTGGTGCACAGGGATTGGAATTTAACGAACTCCTCCCAGGATTTTTATCCGGTCTTCACCAAATTCGCTGTGTGGCATCTGGACCCATCCAGGATGAAAAGTTATTAAAATCTTGTGGCTGCGTCACACGGTGTGGGTGTGGCATGGCAGCCATTTTCACCAATTTTGCCACATGGAATGAAATGAGTTTTGGAGGTGAAAGGATCCACCTAATATCACCAAATCCACACAAATCCTCACAAATCTCAGAAACTAATGTTTGATATACAATTCAGGAAGTGGCGTGTTCAAACGGCTCCACAGCGCCCCCTACAAATATTCAAATACTCATAAAAAACCACTGTTTTGACCTACAAACATGAAATTTGGTACACATGTATAGTCTATCCAGACAAACAGATCTGTACACTTGAAATTCCAATCAGCTCCACAGCGCCCCCTAGACAATGTGGTGCTGAGACAATGGAATTTAACGAACTCCTCCCAGGCTTTTCATCCCATCCCCACCAAATTCACTGTGTGGCATCTGGACCCCTTCAGGATGAAAAGTTATTAAAATCTCATGGCTGCGTCACACGGTGTGAGCGTGGCATGGCGGCCATTTTCAGCAAATTCGCCATGTGTAACGAAATGAGTTTTGGAGGTGAAGGGATCCACGTAAAATCACCAAATCCACACAAATCCTCATTAACCTCAAGACCTAATGTGTAATATACAATTCAGGAGTGGACGTGTTCAAACGGCTCCACAGCGCCCCCTACAAATATTTAATTAGTCATATAAAATCACTGCTTTATCCGACAAACATGTAAATTGGTACATACATATAGTATCCCAAGACCAACAGATTTGCACAGTCGAAATTCCAATCGGCTCTACGGCGCCCCCTAGACAAGGTCGTGTGGAGACATTGGAATTTAACGAACTCCTCCCAGGATTTTTATCCCATCTTGATGAAACTGGCTGTGTGGCATCTGGACCCCTTCAGGATCAAATGTTATTAAAATCTTGTGGCTGCGTCACATGGTGTGGGCGTGGCATGGCGGCCATTTTTAGCCTATGACCATGAAGTGTGAAATGCTCATAATTTGGCTGTACATGATCAGATTTGAATGAAACTTGATATGCTTGATGACAGGCTATCCCTCAACACTTGGGCATGGCCAAAAAGCTCCACAGCGCCCCCTACAAATTTCAAAATTTCATATAAAGTAACTGGTTTTTCCTACAGACATAAAATTTGGTCAATGTGCAGAACAGGATGACACGAACACAATTGTGTAATTTAGACATTTGGATTGTCTCCAGAGCAGCGCTGCGGGGGGGAGCGAGGGCCCGCTCGACGCTGCTTGCAGCTTTAATTAGGGCCCGAGCCCGAAAAAGGCAAAGGGCAGCGATCAGTGTGAAACACTGAACGCTGCCTTTGCCTTGCAGGGCAAAGGCCCTATTGTTCCTGCTCAGTTTCTTTCTTTCTTTCTTTCTTTCTTTCTTTCTTTCTTTCTTTATTTTTCTTACGCCAAATTAACCCTCAATTTGACCCCCTAAACATGTTCAAAAACTCCCCAAATTTTGCACACACATCAGGACTTGTGAAAAATTTGATATTTTGGGGGAATTACACATATGAATGGCAAAATGACTCAATAGCGCCACCTTAAAAATTGGGCTTTAGTGGAGTTAATACGGCTAGTTTCACGTACAGCTATGAAATTTGGTACACAGGTACAGTAGCCCGAGACAATAACATTCCTGCTTTTGAAATTTTGAAAAAGCTCCACGGCGCCCCCTAGAAAACGTGGTGCACAGCCATTGGAATTTAACGAACTCCTCCTAGGATTTTTGTCCGGTCTTCACCAAATTCGCTGTGTGGCATCGAGACCCATCCAGGATGAAAAGTTATTAAAATCTTGTGGCTGCGTCACACCGTGTGGGCGTGGCCTGGCGGCCATTTTCAGCAAATTCGCCATGTGGAACGCAATGAGTTTTGGAGGTGAAGGGATACACGTAATATCACCAAATCCACACAAATCCTCATCAATCTCAAACACTAACGTTTAATATACAATTCATGAATGGACGTGTTCAAAAGGCTCCACAGCGCCCCCTACAAATATTCAAATACTCATAAAAAATCACTGCTGTATCCTACAAACATGAAATTTGGTACAGACATATAGAATCCCGAGTCCAACAAAATTGCACAGTCGAAATTCAAATGGGCTCTATGGCGCCCCCTAGACAAGGTTGTTTGGAGACATTGGAATTTAACGAACTCCTCCCAGGATTTTTGTCCTGTCTTCACAAAATTGGCTGTGTGGCATCTGGAACCCTCCAGGATGAAAAGTTATTAAAATCTTGTGGCTGCGTCACACAGTGTGGGCGTGGCAGGGCGGCCATTTTGAGCGTGTGACCATGAGGTGTTAAATGCTCATAACTTCACTGTAGATCAGAAGATGTGAATGAAACTTGATATGCTTCATGACAGGCTATCCCTCAACACTTGGAGGCAATTAAACAGCTCCACAGCGCCCCCTAGAAATTTCAAAAATTCATATCGTATCACTGCTTTGTCCGACAGACGTCACATTTGGTACTTGTGCAGAGCAGGATGACACGAACACAATTGCGTGCTTTACATATTCCGATCGTCTCCACAGCGGCGGTGCGGGGGGGAGCGAGGGCCCGTTCGACGCTGCTTGCAGCTTTAATTTTTCTTACGCCAAATTGAACCCCAATTTGACCCCCTAAACATGCTCAAAAACTCCTCAAATTTTGCACACACATCAGGACTGGCGAAAAATTTGATATTTTGGGGGAATTACACATATGAATGGCAAAATGACTCAATAGCGCCACCTTGAAAATTGGACTTTAGTGGAGTTAATACGGCTAGTTTCACGTACAGCTATAAAATTTGGTACACAGGTACAGTAGCCCCAGACAAAAACATTCCTGCTTTTGAAATTTTGATAAAGCTCCACGGCGCCCCCTAGACAACGTGGTGCGTAGGCATTGGAATTTAACGAACTCCTCCTAGGATTTTTTTCCGGTCTTCACCAAATTCACTGTGTGTCATCTGGACCCCTCCAGGATCAAAAGTTATTAAAATCTCGTGTCAATGTCACACAGTGTGGGTGTGGCATGGCAGCCATTTTCACCAATTTTGCCACATGGAATGAAATGAGTTTTGGAGGTGAAGAGATCCACCTAATATCACCAAATCCACACAAATCCTCACAAATCTCAAAAACTAATGTTTGATATACAATTCAGGAAGTGTCGTGTTCAAACGGCTCCACAGCGCCCCCTACAAATATTCAAATACTCATAAAAAAACACTGCTTTGACCTACAAACATGAAATTTGGTACACATGTATAGTGCATCCAGACAAACAGATCTGTACACTTGAAATTTCAATTGGCTTCACAGCGCCCCCTAGACAATGTGGTGCTGAGACATTGGAATTTAACGAACTCCTCCCAGGATTTTTATCCCATCTCCACCAAATTGGCTGTGTGGCATCTAGACCCGTTCAGGATGAAAAGTTATTAAAATCTTCTGCCTCTGTCACACGGTGTGGGCGTGACAGGGCGGCCATTTTGAGCGTGTGGCCATGAAGTGTGAAATGCTCATAACTTGACTGCACATGGCCGAATATGAATGAAACTTGATATGCTTGATGACAGGCTATCCCTCAACACTGTGGCGCACTTAAACAGCTCCACAGCGCCCCCTACAAAATTTTAAAATTTCATATAAAATCACTGGTTTGTCGTACAGACATGAAATTTGGTACATGTGCAGAGCAGGATGAGACGAACACGAGTGCGTGCTTTAGACATTCCCATCGTCTCCACAGCGGCGTTGTGGGGGGGGAGCGAGGGCCCGTCCGACGCTGCTTGCAGCTTTAATTTTTCTTACGCCAAATTAACCCTCAATTTGACCCCCTAAACATGTTCAAAAACTCCCCAAATTTTGCACACACATCAGGACTGGTGAAAAATTTGATATTTTGGGGGAATTACACATATGAATGGCAAAATGACTCAATAGCGCTACCTTAAAAATTGGGCTTTAGTGGAGTTAATACGGCTAGTTTCACGTACAGCTATGAAATTTGGTACACAGGTACAGTAGCCCGAGACAATAACATTCCTGCTTTTGAAATTTTGAAAAAGCTCCACGGCGCCCCCTAGAAAACGTGGTGCACAGCCATTGGAATTTAACGAACTCCTCCCAGGATTTTTATCCGGTCTTCACCAAATTCGCTGTGTGGCATCTAGACCCATCCAGGATGAAAAGTTATTAAAATCTTGTGGCTGCGTCACACGGTGTGGGTGTGGCATGATGGCCATTTTCACCAATTTGGCCACATGGAATGAAATGAGTTTTGGAGATGAAAGGATCCACCTAATATCACCAAATCCACACAAATCCTCATCAATCTCAAACGCTAAAGTTTAATATACAATTCATGAATGGACATGGTCAAACGGCTCCACAGCGCCCCCTGCAAATATTGAAATACTCATAAAAAATCACTGCTGTATCCTACAAACATGAAATTTGGTACATACATATAGAATCCTGAGTCCAACAAATTTGCACAGTCGAAATTCAAATCGGCTCTATAGCGCCCCCTATAAAAAGTCGTGTGGAGACATTGGAATTTAACAAACTCCTCCCAGGATTTGTATCCAATCTTCACCAAATTCGCTGTGTGGCATCTAGACCCATCCAAGAAGAAAAGTTATTAAAATCTCGTGGCTGCGTCACACGGTGTGGGCGTGGCATGGCGGTAATTTTGAGCAAACTTGCCATGTTGAACGAAATGAGATTTGGAGGTGAAGGGATCCATGTAAAATCACCAAATCCACACAAATCCTCATTAATCTCAAGAACTAACATTTAATATGCAATTCATGAATGGATGTGGTCAAACGGCTCCACAGCGCCCCCTACAAATATTCAAATACTCATAAAAAATCACTGTTTTATTCTACAAACATGAAATTTGGAATATACACGTACAAACCCGAGACTAACAGATTTGCACAGTCGAAATTCCAATGAGCTCTACGGCACCCCCTAGACAAAGTCATTTGGAGACATTTGAATTTAACGAGCTCCTCCCAGGATTTTTATCCAATCTTCACCAAATTCGCTGTGTGGCATCTAGACCCTTCCAGGATGAAAATTTATTAAAATCTCGTAGCTGCGTCACACGGCGTGGGCGTGGCATGGCGGCCATTTTGAGCGTGCGACCATGAAGTGTGAAATGCTCATAACTTCATTGTACATGATCAGATGTGAATTAAACTTGATATGTTTTATGACAGGCTATCCATCAACACTTGGGCGCAGCAGAACAGCTCCACAGCGCCCCCTAGAAATTTCAAAAATTCATATAAAATCACCGCTTTATCCTACAGACATGAAATTTGGTACATGTGCAGAGCAGTAACACAACTGTGTACTTTAGAGATTCCTATCATCTCCAGAGCGGCGGTGCGGGGGGGAGCGAGGGCCCGTTCGACGCTGCTTGCAGCTTTAATTAGGGCCCGAAGCACTACAGTGCGTAGGACCCTATTGTTCCTGTAGTGTTTCTTTGGGGGGATGGCGGTTTCTTTTTCTTACGCCACTTTGAACCTCAATTTGACCCCCTAAACATGCTCAAAAACTCACCAAATTTGGCACACACATCAGGACAGGTGAAAAATTTGATACTTTGGGGGAATTACACATATGAATGGCAAAATGACTCAATAGCGCCACCTAGTAAATTGGGCTTTAGTGGAGTTCATATGGCTAGTTTCACGTAAACTCATGAAATTTGGTACACATGTACAGTAGCCCAAGACAAAAACAATCCTGCTGTTGAAATTTCAAAAAAAGCTCAACAGCGCCCCCTACAGCATGTGGTGCGCAGGCATTGGAATTTAACAAACTCCTCCCAGGATTTTTATCCAATCTTCACCAAATTCGCTGTGTGGCATCTAGACCCGTCCAGGATGAAAAGTTATTAAAATCTTGTGGCTGCGTGACACGGTGTGGGCGTGGCATGGCGGCCATTTTGAACAAAAAAGCTAAACAGCGCCAACTAGAACACGTGGTGTGCAGGCATTGGAATTTAACAAACTCCTCCCAGGATTTTTTTCCGATTTTCACCAAATTCGCTGTGTGGCATCTAGACCCGTCCAGGATGAAAAGTTATTAAAATCTTGTAGCTGTGTCAAACGGTGTGGGCGTGGCATGGCGGCCATTTTGAACAAAAAATCTCAACGGCGCCCCCTAGAAAATGCTGTGAGCAGGCATTGGAATTTATCGAACTCCTCCCAGGATTTTTGTCCCATCTTTACCAAATTCGCTGTGTGTCATCTAATCCCCTCCATGATGAAAAGTTATTAAAATCTTGTGGCTGCGTCACACGGTGTGGGCGTGGCATGGCGGCCATTTTGAACAAAAAAGCTTAACATTGTACAATGGAACACGTTGTGCGCAGGCATTGGAATTTAACAAACTCCTCCCAGGTTTTCTGTCCAATCTTCACCAAATTCGCTGTGTGGCATCTAGACCCCTCCAGGATGAAAAGTTATTAAAATCTTGTGGCTGCGTCACACGGTGTGGGCGTGGCATGGCGGCCATTTTGAACAAAAAAGCTTAACCGCGCCCCCTTGAACACGTGGTGCGCAGGCATTGGAATGTAACGAACTCCTCCCAGGATTTTTCGCCGATCTTCACCAAATTGGCTGTGTGGCATCTTGACCCATCCAAGATGAAAAGTTATTAAATTCTCGTGGATATGTCACACGGTGTGGGCGTGGCATGGCGGCCATTTTGAACAAAAAAGCTCAACGGCGCACCCAAGACAATGCTGTGCGCAGGCATTGGAATTTAACGAACTCCTCCCAGGATTTTTGTCCCATCTTCACCAAATTTCCTGTGTGGCATCTAGATCCCTCCAGGATGAAAAGTTATTAAAATCTTGTGGCTGCGTCACACGGTGTGGGCGTGGCATGGCGGCCATTTTGAACAAATTCGCCATGTGGAACGAAATGGGTTTTGGAGGTGAAGGGATCCATGTAAAATCACCAAATCCACACAAATCCTCATTAATCTCAAGACCTAATATTTAATATACAATTCAGGAATGGAAGTGGTCAAACGGCTCCACAGCGCCCCCTACAAATATTCAAATAGTCATATAAAATCACTGCTCTATCCTACAAACATGCAATTTGGTACATACATATAGTATCCCAAGACCAACAGATTTGCACAGTCGAAATTCCAGTCGGCTCTACGGCATGCCCTAGACAAAGTCGTGTGGAGAGGAGTGTGGTGAGGAGCGAGGGCCCGTCCGACGCTGCTTGCAGCTTTAATTAGGGCCCGAAGCACTACAGTGCGTAGGACCCTATTGTTCCTGTAGTGTTTCTTTGGGGGGATGGGGGGATGGCGGTTTCTTTTTCTTACGCCACTTTGAACCTCAATTTGACCCCCTAAACATGCTCAAAAACTCACCAAATTTGGCACACACATCAGGACTGGTGAAAAATTTGATATTTTGGGGGAATTACACATATGAATGGCAAAATGACTCAATAGCGCCACCTAGAAAATTGTGCTTTAGTGGAGTTAATACGGCTAGTTTCACGTAAACTCATGAAATTTGGTACACATGTACAGTAGCCCAAGACAAAAAAAATCCTGCTGTTGAAATTTCAAAAAAAGCTCAACAGCGCCCCCTACAGCATGTGGTGCGCAGGCATTGGAATTTAACGAACTCCTCCCAGGATTTTTATCCGATCTTCACCAAATTCGCTGTGTGGCATCTATACCCCTCCAGGATGAAAAGTTATTAAAATCTTGTGGCTGCGTGACACGGTGTGGGCGTGGCATGGCGGCCATTTTGAACAAAAAAGCTAAACAGCGCCAACTAGAGCACGTGGTGCGCAGGCATTGGAATTTATCGAACTCCTCCCAGGATTTTTATCCGATTTTCACCAAATTCGCTGTGTGGCATCTATGCCCCTTCAGGATGAAAAGTTATTAAAATCTTGTGGCTGCGTCACACGGTGTGGGCGTGGCATGGCGGCCATTTTGAACAAAAAAGCTCAGCCGCGCCCCCTACAGCATGTGGTGCACAGGCATTGGAATTTAACAAACTCCTCCCAGGATTTTTATCCGATCTTCACCAAATTCGCTGTGTGGCATCTAGACCCATCCAGGATGAAAAGTTATTAAAATCTTGTGGCTGCGTCACACGGCGTGGGCGTGGCATGGCGGCCATTTTGAACAAAAAAGCTTAACATTGTAAATTGGAACACGTGGTGCGCAGGCATTGGAATTTAACAAACTCCTCCCAGGATTTTTGTCCGATCTTCACCAAATTCGCTGTGTGGCATCTAAACCCATCCAGAATGAAAAGTTATTAAAATCTTGTGGCTGCGTCACATGGTGTGGGCGTGGCATGGCGGCCATTTTTAACAAAAAATCTTAACGGCGCCCCCTGGAACACGTGGTGCACAGGCATTGGAATTTAACAAACTTCTCCTAGGATTTTTGTGCCATCTTCAACAAATTCACTGTGTGTCATCCAGACCTCTCCAGGATGAAAAGTTATTAAAATCTTGTGACTGCGTCACACGATGTGGGTGTGGCATGGCGGCCATTTTGAGCAAATTCGCCATGTGGAACGAAATGAGTTTTGGAGGTGAAGGGATCCATGTAAAATCACCAAATCCACAAAAATGCTCATTAATCTCAAAACCTAACGTTCAATATACAATTTAGGAGTGGACGTGTTCAAACGGCTCCACAGCGCCCCCTACAAATATTCAAATACTCATATAAAATCACTGCTTTATCCTACAAACATGAAATTTGGTGCATACATATAGTATCCCAAGACCAATAGATTGGCACAGTCAAAATTCCAATCGGCTCTACGGCGCCCCCTAGACAAGGTTGTGTGGAGAGCAGTGCGGTGAGGAGCGAGGGCCCGTCCGACGCTGCTTGCAGCTTTAATTAGGGCCCGAGCCCAAAAAGGCAAAGGGCAGCGATCAGTGTGAAACACTGAACGCTGCCTTTGCCTTGCAGGGCAAAGGCCCTATTGTTCCTCGTGAGTTTCTTTCTTTCTTTCTTTCTTTATTAGGGCCCGAGCCCGAAAAGGCAAAGGGCAGCGATCAGTGTGACACACTGAACGCTGCCTTTGCCTTGCAGGGCAAAGGCCCTATTGTTCCTGCTCTGTTTGTTTCTTTGGCGGTTTCTTTTTCTTACGCCACTTTGAACCCCAATTTGACCCCCTAAACATGCTCAAAAACTCACCAAATTTTGCACACAGGACTGGTGAAAAATTTGATATTTTTGGGGAATTACACATATGAATGGCAAAATGACTCAATAGCGCCACCTTAAAAATTGGGCTTTAGTGGAGTTAATACGGCTAGTTTCACGTACAGCTATAAAATTTGGTACACAGGTACAGTAGCCCGAGATAAAAACATTCCTGCTTTTGAAATTTTGAAAACGCTCCACAGCGCCCCGTAGAAAACGTGGTGCGCAGGTATTGGAATTTAACGAACTCCTCCCAGGATTTTTATCCGGTCTTCACCAAATTCGCTGTGTGGCATCTACACCCCTCCAGGATGAAAAGTTATTAAAATCTCGTGGCTGCGTCACACGGTGTGGGCGTGGCATGGCAGCCATTTTCACCAATTTTGCCACATGGAATGAAATGAGTTTTGGAGGTGAAGGGATCCACCTAATATCACCAAATCCACACAAATCCTCATCAATCTCAAACGCTAAGGTTTAATATACAAGTCATGAATGGACATGGTCAAACGGCTCCACAGCGCCCCCTGCAAATATTCAAATACTCATAAAAAGTCACTGCTGTATCCTACAAACATGAAATTTGGTACATACATATAGAATCCCGAGTCCAACAAATTTGCACAGTCGAAATTCCAATCGGCTCTATAGCGCCCCCTAGAAAAAGTCATGTGGAGACATTGGAATTTAACGAACTCCTCCCAGGATTTGTATCCAATCTTCACCAAATTCACTGTGTGGCATCTAGACCCATCCAGGATGAAAAGTTATTAAAATCTTGTGACTGCGTCACACGGTGTGGGCGTGACAGGACGGCAATTTTGAGTCTGTGGCCATGAAGTGTGAAATGCTCATAACTTGACTGCACATGGTCGAATATGAATAAAACTTGATATGCTTGATGACAGGCTATCCCTCAACACTGTGGCGCACTCAAACAGCTCCATAGCGCCCCCACGAAATTTTAAAATTTCATATAAAATGACTGGTTTGTCGTACAGACATGAAATTTGGTTCATGTGCAGAGCCAGATGGGACAAACACAATTGCGTGCTTTAGACATTCGGATCGTCTCCAGAGCAGCGCTGCGGGGGGGAGCGAGGGCCCGTTCGACGCTGCTTGCAGCTTTAATTTTAAATTGTTTTGTTAATGAATTTCTTATCAATTTGTCAGTGCACTTGACACTGAAAGTTCGGGTATTGTACTTGCACATACCTGATATTTTAGATGAGATTTTATTAATAAATGAGTTCCTGATGGAACTGCTTTGGTCCCCTCATGATATTCCTTATATGTAACCAGGATAGACATCTCTTTTAAAAAGGATTCATACTTGTATAGGCTTCCTTGATTATCATACAGGTCTGATACAAAGACAACACCCCTTTCAAACCAATTTTTCCTGTATAAACTTTTTCGTTTGACTGTTATATTTTCATTATTCTAAAAGATTTCTTTGTGAGGAAAAAAACTGTGCACATAGCATAACCTCCATGCCAATAACGCTTGTTGGTGAACTTGAGATAGTTTAACAGGTAATTTAGTGGAATTATAGGTGCAACTCATTAAAAAT
Source organism: Dascyllus trimaculatus (assembly GCA_024666655.1). Taxonomy (NCBI): domain Eukaryota; kingdom Metazoa; phylum Chordata; class Actinopteri; family Pomacentridae; genus Dascyllus; species Dascyllus trimaculatus. Next base: position 16,433 of record JAMOIN010000600.1, read on the forward strand.
TTTAAATAATTTTGACCGAGGAAACTCAGTAATAGGGAGGTAACGGTGGCTTTACACGTCCATTTCATGGCTAGTGGGGGTCTGGCCCCCTCCGGGTCTGGGACAGTGGGGGGTGGACCAACATCTGGGTCACCAGATATTTATATTATATATATATATATATATATACATTATATATTATTACCAGATATTTTCCTGCAAGACTAAAATATGCATTGATCTCATTAAAGTTGACTCCCTTCTGTGGTTGTCATGATCCCTGCTTTGCCCTGCCTTTCTCTCTCTTTTCTTTCTTCTTTCCTCCCTCTCTCTCACTCTGCTCCTGCTTTGCTTCACTTTCTCCCTCACTCCTGTTTGCCCAGCCGTGCCTGCTCTCTCCCCGATTGCTGCAATTGAAGGCAGCTGTGAGAATTGGCTCACCGGCATTCAATCATCCACTCTATAAAAGCTCAGTTCATTCAGCCCACCTCTGCCAGACCATAAACATTCCAACCCCGTTTCTCTGCTGGTCCTGCTCTGCCTTCAGCTTGCCTTCAGCTTGCCTGCCAGCCTACCTGCCTGCCTGCCTACCTGCCTGCCTACCTGCCTGCCTGCCTGCCTGCCTTCCCTCCCACAATCTCCTGCCACCTTTACCCCTCTGCCTCAGTTACATCTCCACTACCTGGATCCTGCCCCCCCAGCCAGCCTCCGTTCTGCCTGTGTTTCCACCTGTCTCCTGTCTGCTTCCCCTCAGCCCGCCTGTCCCTCTAGTTTAGTTTCTTTTTTGTGAGTATCCTGTTTGGTTTTGTTTTGCTTTAGTCAATTTGTATCTGTTTATCCTGTTTTGTTTGTTGGTTTAGGTCTTTGCATTGTAGTGTTACTCATTTCTTGCAATAAGTCAGGTTGCTCTATTCTGTTTTCTCCCTCAGTTCAGTTTCCTGTTTCAGTGTAGGTTTCAGTTGTTAGTTTCCTCTGTCCCCATTAGTTAGTTTTCACATACATTATCTATTGCCTTGGATTCCCCTCCTTGGTTGTTGGTTAATATTTCTTTGGTTTAATAGTTTGCCCTTTGCTATATTATTCAGTTGTTCCTGTTGGGTTTTCCTCAGTTAGTTTTTCCCACTCGTGTTTGTTTCCAGTTCGGTCCTTACCAAAATAAATCACTTTTGAAATTCATTCAGCCTGCTCTTGTGTCTGCGCGTGGGCTCTCAGTCACCCTCCGTAACAGTGGTGTTAAAAGATGAGTATAAATATGCAGACAAAGAGATAAGAAAAAAAATTAAAAATTTTAACCTTCCAACTTGTAAAATATATTTTGTGGAATAAAGTTCCATATTGACATAAGTTTTCTTAGTATAATTTCAACCATTTGACTTGAGTATTGTTTAAATCAAAATAATTCGTTCCAATCCTTCTGATCTTTTTGCTTGACTAACTTCTTTTTTTAAGATATTGATATCTATTTTTACATGTAAATTTAACAAAAGCATTGTTGATATCTTTACAGTATACACAGTCAACATACAGAGACAAGGTAGGATACAAAAATCTTGAAATTCCTTCAGCTTTCATTAATAATATGCGACCAGAAATAGACGGGTCGTTTTATAACCACATGTTGAGAATAGATTTAGTAGTCTGTACCTTGGGTAAAAAATGTAGCAGTTGCCTTTGAGTTGTGTTTTTAGTGATATGAATACATAAGTACTTCACACAATTTTTAATTGGAACATTGCTGCAAATAGATTCATTTGTTTCATATATTCGACTTAGGTCCGGAAGCATCTGAACATTCCTGGGTTACTTGGAGAGCTTTGTGGACTTGTGCTTTATCTTCCAGGAATAATACAGTGTCATCCACTAATTGGGTGATTTTCTCTATTAAAAATGCCCTTTATTTGCTTAATTACTCTCCAGATAAGCAATTTGATAC
>JAMOIN010001367.1:0-18321 GCA_024666655.1 Dascyllus trimaculatus
CTTGCTGTTGTTCTGGGGGCCCCCGTGTGCTGTACTGGGGAGCCCGGTGAGATGGGCTGGGGAGCCTGGTGTGCTGGGCTGTGCTGGTGGGGAGTCGTGTAGACAGGCTCTGCTGGGGAGCGGTGTGAAGAGGCTCTGATGGACAGCCAGGCGGGCTGTGGTGCTGGGAAGCCGCGTGTGCTGTGCTGGGGTGCCCCGTGTGCTGTGCTCGGGAGCCCGTTGAACTGGGCTGGGGAGCCCGGTGTGCTGGGCTGTGGTGCTGGGGAGCCGTGTGGACAGGCTCTGCTGGGGGAGTGGTTTGAACAGGCTCTGCTCGAGAGCCAGGCGGGCTGTGGTGCTGGGGGGCCCCGTGTGCAGTGCTGGAGAGCCCGGTGAGCTTGGCTGTGGTGCTGGGGATCCGTGTAGACAGGCTCTGCTGCGGAGCTGTGTGAACAGGCTCTGATGGAGAGCCAGGCGGGCTGTGATGCTGGGGGCACCCGTGTGATGTGTTGGGGGGCCCGGTGAGGTGGGTTGGGGAGCCCAATGTTCTGGGCTGTGGTGCTGGGGAGCCGTGTAGACAGGGTCTGCTGGGGAGCGGTGTGAACAGGCTCTGCTGGAGAGCCAGGCGGACTGTGGTGCTTGGGGCCCCCGTGTGCTGTGCTCCGGAGCCCAGTGAGCTGGGCTGAGGAGCCCGGTGTGCTGGGCTGTGCTGCTTTGGAGCCGTGTTGACAGGCTCTGCTGGGGAGCGGTGTGAAATGCCTCTGCTGGAGAGCCAGGCAGGCTGTGGTGCTGGGGGGCCCCGTGTGCTGTGCAGGGGAGCCCGTTGAGCTGGGCTTTGGAGCCCGGTGTGTTGGGCTGTTGTGCTGGGGAGCCTTGTGGACAGGCTCTGTTGGGGAGTGGTTTGAAAAGGGTCTGCTGGATTGCCAGGCGGGCGGTGGTGCTGGGGGCACCCGTGTGCTGTACTGGGGAGCCCGTTGAGCTGGGCTGGGGAGACCGGTGTGCTGGGCTGTGGTGCTGGGGAGCCGTGTGGACAGGCTCTGCTGGGGAGCGGTGTGAGCAGGCTCTGATGGAGAGCCTGGCGGGCTGTGGTGCTGGGGGTCCCCGTATGCTGTGCTGGGGAGCCCGTTAAGCTTGGCTGGGGAGCCCGGTGTGCTGGGCTGTGGAACTGGGGACCCGTGTGGACCGGGTCTGCTGGGGAGTGGCTTGAAAAGGCTCTGCTGGACAGCCAGGCGGGTTGTTGTGCTTGGGGGCCCCGTGTGCCCCGCTGGGGAGATTCGTGAGCTGGGCTAGGGAGCCCGGTTTGCAGGGTTGTGGTGCTGGGGAGCTGTGTTGACAGGCTCTGCTGCGGAGCGCTGTGAACAGGCTCTGATGGAGACCCAGGCGGGCTGTGGTGCTGGGGGCCCGCGTGTGCTGTGCTGGGGAGCCCGTTGAGCTTGGCTGGGGAGACCGGTGTGCTGGGCTGTGGTGCTGGGGAGCCGTGAAGACAGGCTCTGCTGGGGAGCCATTCGGGCTGTGGTGCTGAGGGGCCCCGTGTGCTGTGCTGGGGAGCCCGGTGAGCTTGGCTGGGGAGCCCGGTGTGCTGGGCTGTGGTGCTGGGGAGCAGTGTAGACAGGCTCTAATGGATAGCCAGGCGGGCTGTGGTGCTGGGGCCCCGCGTGTGCTGTGCTTGGGAGCCCGGTGTGTTGGGCTGTGGTGCTGGGGAGCCGTGTGGACAGGCTCTGCTGGGGAGAGGGTTGTACAGGCTCTGAAGGAGAGCCAGGCGGGCTGTGGTGCTGGGGGGCCCCGTGTGCTGTGCTGGGCAGCCCTGTGAGCTTGGCTGGGGAGCCCGGTGTGCTGGGCAGTGGTGCTTGGGAGCCGTGTAGACAGGCTCAGCTGGGGAGCGGTGTGAACAGGCTCTGTTGGAGAGCCAGGCAGGCTGTGGTGCTGGGGGCCGCCGTGTGCTGTGCTGGGGAGCCCAGTGTGCTGAGTTGTGGTTCTGGGGAGCCGTGTAGACAGGCTCTTCTGGGGAGCGGTGTGAACAGGCTCTGATGGAGAGCCACGCGGGCTGTGGTGCTGGGGGCCCCCGTGTGCTGTGCTTCGGAGCCCGTTGAGCTGGGCTGGGGAGCCCGGTATGCTGGGCTGTGCTGCTGGGGAGAGGTGTGGACAGGATATTGCTGGGGAGTGGTTTGAAAAGGATCTGCTGGACAGCCAGGCGGGCTTTGGTGCTGGGGGGCCCGGTGTGCCGTGATCGGGAGCCCGGTGAGTTGGGCTGGGGAGCCCGGTGTGCTGGGCTGTGGTGCTGCGGAGCAGTGTAGACAGGCTCTGCTGGGGAGCGGGTTGTACAGGCTCTGATGGACAGCCAGGCGGGCTGTGGTGCTGAGAAGCCGCGTGTGCTGTGCTGGGGGGTCCCGTGTGCTGTGCTGGGGAGCCCTGTGAGCTCGGCTGGGGAGCCCGGTGAGCTGGGCTTTTGTGCTGGGGAGCCGTGTAGACAGGCTCTGCTGCGGACGGGTGTAAACAGGCTCTGATGGAGAGCCAGGCGGGCTGTGGTGCTGGGGGCCCCCGTGTGCTGTGCTCAGGAGCCCGCTGAGCTTGGCTGGGAAGCCCGGTGTTCTGGGCTGTGGTGCAGGGGAGCAGTGTAGACAGGCTCTGCTGTGGAGTGGTTTGAACAGGCTCTGATGCAGAGCCAGGCAGGCTGTATTGCTGGGGGGCCCCGTGTGCTTTTCTGGGGAGGCCGGTTTATTCTGGGCTGTGGTGCTGGTGAGCCGTGTGGACAGACTGTGCTGGGGAACGGTGTGAACAGGCTCTGATGGAGAGCCAGGTGGGCTGTGGTGCTGGGGGGCACCGTGTTCTGTGCTGTGGAGCCCGGTGAGCTGGGCTGGGGAGCCCGGTGTGCTGGGCTGTGCTGCTGGGGAGGCGTGTGGACCGGCTCTGCTGGTGAGCGGTGTGAACAGGTTCTGATGGAGAGCCAGGTGGGCTGTGGTGCTGGGGGGCCCCCGTGTGCTGTGCTGGGGAGCCCGGTGAGCTGGTCGGAGGAGCCCGGTGTGCTGGGCTGTCCTGCTGGGGAGCCGTGTGGACAGGCTCTGCATGGGAGTGGTTTGAAAAGGCTCTGATTGAGAACCAGGCGGGCTGTTGTGCTGGGGGGCCCCGTGTTCTGTGCTGGGGAGCCGGGTGAGCTGGGCTGGGGAGCCCGGTGTGCTGGGCTGTGGATGTTGGGGAGCCGTGTAGACAGGCTCTGCTGGGGAGCGGTGTGAACAGGCTCTGCTGGGGAGCGGTGTGAACAGGCACTGATGGAGAGCCAGGCGGGTTGTGGTGCAGGGGGGCCCCATGTGCCGTACTCGGGAGCCCGGTGAACTGGGCTGGGGAGCCCGGTTTGCTGGGCTTTGCTGCTGGGTTGCCGTGTGGACAGGCTCTGCTGGGGAGTGGTTTGAACAGGCTCGGATGGAGAGCCAGGCGGGCTGTCGTGCTGGGGGGCCCCGTGTGCTGTGCTGGGGATCCCGGTGTGCTGGGCTGGGGAGCCCCGTGTCCTGGGCTGTGGTGCTGGGGAGCCCGGTGAGCTGGGCTGTGGTGATGGGGAGCCGTGTAGACAAGCTCTGCTGCGGAGCGGTGTGAACAGGCTCTGATGGAGAGCCAGGAGGGCTGTGGTGCTGGGGGGCCCCGTGTGCTGTGCTGGGGAGCCCGTTTAGCTGGGCTGGGGTCCCCCGGTGTGTTGGGCTTTGGTGCTGTGGAGCCGTGTGGACAGGCTCTGCTGGCAAGTGGATTGAAAAGGCCCTGCTGGATAGCCAGGCGGGCTGTGGTGTTGGGGGCCCCCGTGTGCTGTGCTGGGGAGCCCTGTGAGCTGGGCTGAGGAGCCCGGTGTGCTTGGCTGGGGAGCCCGGTTCACTGGGCTGTGGTGCTGGGGAGCCGTGTGGACAGGCTCTGCTGGCGAGTGGTTTGAAAAGGCTCTGCTGGGGAGCGGAGTGAACAGGCTCTGATGGAGAGCCAGGCAGGCTGTTGTGCTGGGAAGCCCCGTGTGCTGTGCTGGGGGGCCCCGTGTTCTGTGCTGGGGAGCCCGTTGAGCTGGGCTGGGGAGCCCAGTGTGCTGGGCTGTGGTGCTGGGGAGCCGTGTGTACAGGCTCTGCTGGGGAGTGGTTTGAATAGGCTCTGCTGGGGAGCGGAGTGAACAGGCTCTGATGGAGAGCCAGGCGGGATGTGGTGCTGGGTGGCCCCGTGTGCTGTGCTGGGGATCTCGTTGAGCTGGGTTGGGGAGCCCGGTGTGACGGGCTGTGGTACTGGGGAGCCGTGTGGACAGGCTCTGCCGGGGACTGGTTTGAACAGGCTCTGCTGGAGAGCCAGGCGGGCTGTGGTGCTGGGGGCCCCCGTATGCTGTGCTCGGGAGCCCATTGAGCTGGGCTGGGGAGCCCGGTGTGCTGGGCTGTGGTGCTGGGGAGCCCGGTGTTCTGGGCTGTGGTGCTGGGGAGCCGTGTCGACAGGCTCTGCTGAGGGAGTGGTTTGAAAAGGCTCTGCTCGAGAGCCAGGCGAGCTGTGGTGCTGGGGGGCCCCGTGTGCAGTTCTTGGGAGCCCGGTGAGCTGGGCTGGGGACCCCTGTGTGCTGGGCTGTGGTGCTGGGGAGCAGTGTAGACAGGCTCTGCTGCGGAGCGCTGTGACCAGGCTCTGATGGAGAGCCAGGCGGGCTGTGGTACTGGGGGGCCCCGTGTGCTGTCCTGGGGAGCCTGGTGAGGTGGGCTGGGGAGCCCGGTGTGCTGGGCTGTGGTGATGGGGAGCCGTGTAGACAGGCTCTACTGGGGAGCGGTGTGAACAGGCTCTGATGGAGAGCCAGGCGGGTTGTGATGGTGTGGGCACCCGTGTGCTGTGCTGGGGAGCCCGGTGAGCTGGGCTGTGGAGCCGGTGTGCTGGGCTGTTGTGCTTGGGAGCCGTGTGGACAGGCTCTCTTGGGGACTGGTTTGAAAAGGCTCTGCTGTGGAGCGGAGTGAACAGGCTCAGATGGAGAGCCAGGCGGGCTGTGTTGCTTAAGGGCCCCCGTGTGCTGTGCTCGGGAGCCCAGTGAGCTGGGCTTCGGAACCCAGTGTGCTGGGCTGTGGTGCTGGGAAGCCGTCTGGACAGGCTCTGTTGGGGAGAGGGTTGAACAGGCTCTGATGGAGAGTCAGGCGGGCTGTGGTGCTGGGGGGCCCCGTGTGCTGTGCTGCGGAGCCCGTTGAGCTGGGCTGGGGAGCCCGGTGTGCTGGGCTGTGGTGCTGGCGAGCCGTGTACACAGGCTCTGCTGGGGAGCCATTCGGGCTGTGGTGCTGGGGGGCCCCGTGTGCTGTGCTGGGGAGCCCGGTGTGCTGGGCTGGGGAGCCCGGTGTGCTGGGCTGTGCTGCTGGGTTGCCGTGTGGACAGGCTCTGCTGGGGAGCGGTGTGAACAGACTCTGCTGGACAGCCAGGCCGGCTGTGGTGCTGGGGGGCCCCGTGTGCTGTGCTGGGGAGCCCGGTGAGATGGGCTGTTGTGCTGGGGAGCCGTGTAGACAGGCTCTGCTGGCGAGCCATTCGGGCTTTGGTGCTGGGGGGCCCCGTGTGCTGTGCTGGGGAGCCCGGTGTGCTGTGCTGGGGAGCCCGGTGTGCTGGGCTGTGCTGCTGGGTTGCCGTGTGGACAGGCTCTGCTTCAAGCGGTGTGAACAGGCTCTGCTGGAGAGCCAGGCGGGCTGTGCTGCGGTGTGCTTGGCTGTGCTGCTGGGGAGCCGTGTAGACAGGCTCTGCTGGGGAGCGGTGTGAACAGGCTCTGATGGAGAGCCAGGCGGGCTGTGGTGCTGGGGGGCCCCGTGTGCTGTGCTGGGGAGCCCAGTGAGCTGGGCTGGGGAGCCCGGTATGCTGGGCTGTGCTGCTGGGGAGAGGTGTGGACAGGCATTGCTGGGGAGTGGTTTGAAAAGGATCTGCTGGACAGCCATGCGGGCTGTGGTGCTGGGGGGCCCCGTGTGCCGTGCTCGGGAGCCCGGTGAGCTGGGCTGGGGAGCCCTGTGTGCTGGGCTGTGGTGCTGGCGAGTGGAGTAAATTGGCTCTGATGGAGAGCCAGGCGGGCTGTGGTGCTGGGGGGCCCCGTGTGGTCTGCTGGGGAGCCCGTTGAGCTGGGCTTCGGGGCCTGGTGTGTTGGGCTGTGGTGCTGGGGAGCCGTGTGGACAGGCTCTGCTGGGGAGTGTTTTGAAAAGGGACTGCTCGATTACCAGGCGGGCTGTGGTGCTGGGCGCCCCCGTGTGCTGTGCTGGGGAGCCCGGTGTGCTGGGCTGTGGTGCTGGAAGGCCAAGTGGACAGGCTTTGCTGGGGAGCGGTTTGAACAGGCTCTGCTGGAGAGCAAGGCGCGCTGTGTTGCTAAGGCCCCCGTGTGCTGTACTGGGGAGCCCGGTGAGCTGGGCTGGGGAACTCGGTGTGCTGGGCTGTGGTGCTGGATTGCCGTGTGGACAGGCTCTGCTGGGGAGTGTTTTGAACAGGCTCTGATGGAGAGCCAGGCGGGCTGTGGTGCTGGGGGGCCCCGTGTGCTTTTCTGTGGAGCCCGGTGTGCTAGGCAGTGGTGCTGGGGAGCCGTGTGGACAGACTCTGCTTGGGAGCGGTGTGAACAGGCTCTGATGGAGAGCCAGGCGGGCTGTGGTGCTGGGGGGCCCCGTGTGCTGTGCTGGGGAGCACGTTGAGCTGGGATGGGGAGCCCGGTGTGCTGGGCTGTGGTGCTGGGGAGCCGTGTAGACAGGCTCTGCTGGGGAGCCATTCGGGCTGTGGTGCTGGGGGGCCCCGTGTGCTGTGCTGGGGAGCCCGTTGAGCTGGGCCGGGGAGCCCGGTGTGCTGGGCTGTTGTGCTGGGGAACCGTGAAGACAGGCTCTGCTGGGGAGCTGTATGAACAGGCTCTGATGCAGAGCCAGGCGGGCTGTGGTGCTGGGGGGCCCCGTGTCCTGTGCTGGGGAGCCCGGTGTGTTGGGCTGTCGTGCTGGGGAGCCGTGTGGACAGGCTGTGGTGGGGAGTGGTTTGAACAGGCGTTGCTGTAGAACAACGCGGGCTGTGGTGCTGGGGGCCCACGTGTGCTGTGCTGGGGGCCCCCGTGTGCTGTGCTGGGGAGCCCGGAGTCCTGGGCTGTGTTGCTGGGGAGCCGTGTGAACAGGCTCTGCTGGGGAGAGTTTTGAACAGGCTCTGCTGGAGAGCAGGGCGGGCTGTGTTGCTGGAGGCCCCCGTGTGATGTGCTGGGGAGCCCGGTGAGCTGGGCTGGGTTGCCCGGTGTGCTGGACTGTGGTGCTGGGGGGCCCCGTGTGCTGTGCTGCGGAGCGCGGTGAGATCGGCTATGGAGCCCGGTGTGCTGGGCTGTGCTGCTGGGGAGCCGTGTGGACAGGCTCTGCTGGGGAGCGATGTGAAGAGGCTCTGCTGGATAGCCAGGCGGGCTGTGGTGCCGGGGGCCCTCGTGTGCTGTGCTGGGGAGCCCGGTGAGCTTGGCTGGGGAGCCCGGTGTGCTGGGCTGTGGTGCTGGGGAGCCGTGTAGACAGGCTCTGCTGGGGAGCGGAGTGAAGAGGCTCTGCTGGGGAGCGGTGTGAACAGGGTCTGATGGAGAGCCAGGTGGGCTGTGGTGCTGGGGGGCCCCGTGTGCTGTGCTGGGGAGCACGTTGAGCTGGGATGGGGAGCCCGGTGTGCTGGGCTGTGGTGCTGGGGAGCCGTGTAGACAGGCTCTGCTGGGGAGCCATTCGGGCTGTGGTGCTGGGGGGTGCCGTGTGCTGTGCTGGGGAGCCCGTTGAGCAGGGCCGGGGTGCCCGGTGTGCTGGGCTGTGGTGCTGGGGAACCGTGAAGACAGGCTCTGCTGGGGAGCGGTGTGAACAGGCTCTGATGCAGAGCCAGGCGGGCTGTGGTGCTGGGGGGCCCCGTGTCCTGTGCTGGGGAGCCCGGTGTGTTGGGCTGTCGTGCTGGGGAGCCGTGTGGACAGGCTGTGGTGGGGAGTGGTTTTAACAGGCGTTGCTGGAGAACAACGCGATCTGTGGTGCTGGGGGCCCACGTGTGCTGTGCTGGGGGCCCCCGTGTGCTGTGCTGGGGAGCCCGGAGTCCTGGGCTGTGTTGCTGGGGAGCCGTGTGAACAGGCTCTGCTGGGGAGAGTTTTGAACAGGCTCTGCTGGAGAGCAGGGCGGGCTGTGTTGCTGGGGGCCCCCGTGTGATGTGCAGGGGAGCCCGGTGAGCTGGGCTGGGTTGCCCGGTGTGCTGGACTGTGGTGCTGGGGGGCCCCGTGTGTTGTTCTGCGGAGCGCGGTGAGATCGGCTATGGAGCCCGGTGTGCTGGGCTGTGCTGCTGGGGAGCCGTGTGGACAGGCTCTGCTGGGGAGCGATGTGAAGAGGCTCTGATGGATAGCCAGGCGGGCTGTGGTGCCGGGGGCCCTCGTGTGCTGTGCTGGGGAGCCCGGTGAGCTTGGCTGGGGAGCCCGGTGTGCTGGGCTGTGGTGCTGGGGAGCAGTTTGGACAGGCTCTGCTGGGGAGCGATGTGAAGAGGCTCTGCTGGATAGCCAGGCGGGCTGTGGTGCCGGGGGCCCTCGTGTGCTGTGCTGGGGAGCCCGGTGAGCTTGGCTGGGGAGCCCGGTGTGCTGGGCTGTGGTGCTGGGGAGCCGTGTATACAGGCTCTGCTGGGGAGCGGAGTGAACAGGCTCTGCTGGGGAGCGGTGTGAACAGGGTCTGATGGAGAGCCAGGTGGGCTGTGGTGCTGGGGGGCCCCGTGTGCTGTGCTGGGGAGCCCAGTGAGCTGGGCTGTGGTGCTGGGGAGCCGTGTAGACAGGCTCTGCGTTGGAGCGGAGTGAACAGGCTCTGCTGGGGATCGGTGTAAACAGTCTCTGATGGAGAGCCAGGCGGGCTGTGGTGCTGGGGGACCCGGTGTGCTGTGCTGGGGAGCCCGGTGAGCTGGGCTGGGCAGCCCGGTGTGCTGGGCTGTGTTGCTGGCGACCCGTGTAGACAGGCTCTGCTGGGTAGCGGTGTGAACAGGCTCTGATGGAAAGCCAGGCGGGCTGTGGTGTTGGCGGCCCCCGTGTGCTGTGCCAGGGGGGCCCGTGTGCTGTGCTGGGGGGCCCCGTTTTCTGTGCTGGGGATCCCGTTAAACATGTCTGGGGAGTCCGGTGTGCTGTGCTGTGCTTCTGGGGAGCTGTGTGGACAGGCTCTGCTGGAGAGCAACGCGGGCTGTGGTGCTGGGGGCCCCCGTGTGCTGTGCTTGGGGTCCCCGTGTGCTATGCTGGGGAGCCCGTTGAGCTGGGCTGTGGAGCCCGGTGTGCTTGGCTGTGGTGCTGGGGAGCCGCGTGGACAGGCTCTGCTGGGAAGTGGTTTGAACAGGCTCTGCTGGATAGCCAGGCGGGCTGTGTTGCTGGGAAGCCCCGTGAGCTGTGCTGTGGGGCCCCGTGTGCTGTGCTGGGGAGCCCGGTGAGCTGGGAAGAGTAGCCCGGTGAGCTGGGCTGTGGTGCTGGGGAGCCCGGTGTGCTTGGCTGTGGTGCTGGGGAACCGTGTAGACAGGCTCTGCTGGGGAGCCGTGTAGACAGGCTCTGCTGGGAAGCGGTGTGAACAGGCTCTGATGGAGAGCCAGGCAGACTGTGGTGCTGGGGGCCCCCGTGTGCTCTGCTACGGAGCCCGGTGAGCAGGGCTGGGGAGCCCGGTTTGCTGGGCTGTGGTACTGGGGAGCCGTGTGGACCGGCTCTGCTGGGGAGTGTTTTGAAAAGGCTCTGCTGGACAGCCAGGCGGGCTGTTGTGCTGGGGGGCCCCGTGTGCTGTGCTGGGGAGCCGGTGTGCTGGGCTGTGGTGCTGGGGAGCCGTGTGGACAGGCTCTGCTGGGGAGCGGTGTGAACTGGCTCTGCTGGAGGGTAAGACGGGCTGTGGTGCTGGGGGGCCCAGTGTGCTATGCTGGGGAGCCCGTTTAGCTGGGCTGGGGAGCCCGGTGTGCTGGGCTTTGGTGCTGGCGAACCGTGTAGACAGGCTCTGCTGGGGGGCGCCGTTTGCTGTGCTGGGGAGCCCGGTGAGCTGGGCTGGGGAGCCCGTTGTGCTGGGCTGTGGTGCTGGGGAGCCGTGTGGACTGTCTCTGATGGAGTGCCAGGCGGGCTGTGGTGCTGGTGGGCCCCGGTTGCTGTGATGGGGAGCCCGGTGTGCTGGGCTGTGGTGCTGGGGAGCCGTGTAGACGGGCTCTGCTGGGGCGCGGTGTGAACAGGCTCTGATGGAGAGCCAGGCGGGCTGTGGTGCTGGGGGGCGCCTTGTGCTGTGCTGGGGGGCCCGGTGAGTTGGGCTGGGGAGCCCGGTGTGCTGGGCTTAGCTGCTGGGGTGCCGTGTGGACAGGGTCTGCTGCGGAGCGGTGTGAACAGGCTCTGATGGAGAGCCAGGCGGGCTGTGGTGTTGGGGGGCACCTTGTGCTGTGCTGGGGGGCCCGGTGAGGTGGGCTGGGGAGCCCGGTGTGCTGGGCTGTGCTGCTGGGGAGCCGTATGGACAGTGTCTGCTGGGGAAAGGTTTGAACAGGCTCTGATTTAGAGCCAGGCGGGCTGTGGTGCTGGGGGGCCCCGTGAGCCGGGCTGGGGAGCCCGGTGTTCTGGGCTGTGGTGCTGTGGAGCCGTGTGGACCGGCTCTGCTTGGGAGTGGTTTGAACAGGCTCTGCTGGATAGCCAGGTGGGCCGTGGTGCTGGGGGGCCCCGTGTGCTTTGCTGGGGAACCCGGTGTGCTGTTCTGTGCTTCTGGGGAGCGGTGTGAACAGGCTCTGCTGGAGAGCCAGGCGGGCTTTGCTGCGGTGTGCTGGGCTGTGCTGCTGGGCAGCCGTGTAGACAGGCTCTGCAGGGGAGCTGTGTGAACAGGCTCTGATGGAGAGCCAGGTGGGCTGTGGTGCTGGGGGGCGCAGTGTGCTGTGCTGGGGAGTCCGGTGTGCAGGACTGTGGTGCTGGGGAGCCGTGTGGACAGGCTCTGCTGAGGAGCGGTGTGGACAGGCTCTGATGGAGAGCCAGGCGGGCTGTGGTGCTGGGGGGCCCCTTGTTCTGTGCGGAGGAGCCCGTTGAGCTGGCCTGGGGAGCCCGGTGTGCTGGGCTGTTGTGCTGGGGAGCCGAGTGGACAGGCTCTGCTGGGGAGTGGTTTGAACAGGCTCTGCCGGAGAGCAAGGCGGGCTGTGGTGCTGGGTGCCCCCGTGTGCTGTGCTGGGGAGCCCGGTGAGCTGGGCTGCGGAGCCCGGTGTGCTGGGCTGTGTTGCTGGTTAGCCGTGTAGACAGGCTCTGCTTGGGAGTGGTGTGAACAGGCTCTGATGAAAAGCCAGGCGGCCTGTGGTGTTGGGGGCCCCCGTGTGCTTTGCTGGGGAGCCCGGTGAGCTGGGCTGGGGAGCCCGGTGTGCTGGGTTGTGCTGCTGGGGAGGCGTGTGGACAGGCTGTGCTGGGGATCTGTTTGAACAGGCTCTGCTGGAGAGCCAGGCGGGCTGTGGTGCTGGGGGCCCCCCGTGTACTGTGCGGGGGAGCCCGATGAGCTGGGCTGGGGAGCCCGGTGTCCTAGGGTGTGCTGCGGTGGAGCCGTGTGGACCGGCTCTGCTGAGGACCCGTGTGAAAAGGCTCTGCTGGAGAGCCAGGCGGGCTGTGGTGTTGGCGGCCCCCGTGTGCTGTGCTGGGGAGCCCGGTGAGCTGGGCCGGGGAGCCCGGTGTTCTGGGATGTGCTGCTGGGGAGGCTTGTGGACAGGCTGTGCTGGGGAGTGGTTTGAAAAGGCTCTGCTGGAGAGCAACGCGGGCTGTGGTGCTGGGGGCCCCCGTGTGCTATGCTGTGGGCCCCCGTGTGCTGTGCTGGGGAGGCCGGTGTGTTCGGCTGTGCTGCTGGGGAGCCGTGTTGACAGGCTCTGCTGGGGAGTGTTTTGAACAGTCTCTGCTGGAGAGCCAGGCGGGCTGTGTTGCTGGGGGCCCCCGTGTGCTGTGCTCGGGATCCCGGTGTGCTGGGCTGTGGTGCTGGGGGGCCCCGTGTGCTGTGCTGCGGATCCCGGTGAGATCGGCTATGGAGCCCGGTGTGCTGGGCTGTGCTGCTGGGGAGCCGTGTGGACAGGATCTGCTGGGGAGCGGTTTGAGCAGGCTCTGATGGAGAGCCAGGCGGGCTGTGCTGCGGTGTGCTGGGCTGTGCTGCTGGGGAGCCGTGTAGACAGGCTCTGCTGGGGAGCCATTCGGGCTGTGATTCTGGGGGACGCGGTGTGCTGTGCTGGGGAGCCCGGTGAGCTGGGCTGGGGAGCCCGGTGTGCTGGGCTGTGCTGCTGGGGAGCCGTGTGGACAATCTCTGTTGGGGAGCGGTGTGAACAGTTTCTGATGGAGAGCCAGGCGGGCTGTCGTGCTGAGGGCCCCCGTGTGCTGTGCTGGGGAGCCCGGTGAGCTGGGCTCGGCAGCCTGGTGTGCTGGGCTATGCTGCCGGGGAGCCGTGTGGACAGGCTCTGCTGGGGAGCGGTTTGAACAGGCACTGATGTAGAGCAAGGAGGGCTGTTGTGCTGGGGGCCCCCGTGTTCTGTGCTGGGGAGCCCGGTGAGCTGGGCTGTGTTGCTTGGGAGACGTGTGGACAGGCTCTGCCGGTGAGCGGTGTGATCACGCTCTTCTGGGGAGCCAGGCGCGCTGTGGTGCAGGGGGCCCCCCGTGTGCTGTGCTGTGGAGCCCGGTGAACTGGGCTGGGGAGCCCGGTTTCCTAGGGTGTGCTGCTGGGGAGCCGTGTGGACCGGCTCTGCTAAGGAGCGGTGTGAACAGGCTCTGATGGAAAGCCAGGCGGGCTGTGGTGCTGGGGGGCCCCGTGTGCTGTGCTGGGGAGCCCGGTGTGATGGGCTGTGGTGCTGGGGAGCCGTGCAGACGGGCTCTGCTGGGGAGCTGTATGAACAGGCTCTGATGGAGAGCAAGGCGGGCTGTGGTGCTGGGGGGCCCCGTGTGCTGTGCTGGACAGCCAGGTGAGCTGGGCTGGGTAGCCCGGTGAGCTGGGCTGTGGTGCTGGGGAGCCGTGTAGACAGGCTATGCTGCGGAGCGGTGTGAACAAGCTCTGATGGAGAGCCAGGCGGGCTGTGGTGCTGGGGGGCCCCTTGTGCTGTGCTGGGGGGCCCGGTGAGTTGGGCTTGGGAGCGCGGTGTGCTGGGCTGAGCTGCTGGGGTGCCGCGTGTAGAGGGTCTGCTGTGAAGCCGTGTGAAAAGGCTCTGATGGAGAGCCAGGCGGGCTGTGGTGCTGGGGGGCCCCAGTGTGCTGTGCTCGGTAGCCCGGTTTGCTGCGCTTCGGGGCCCGGTGTGCTGGGCTGAGCTGCTGGGGTGCCGTGTGGACAGGGTCTGCTGGGAAGCGGTGTTAACAGGCTCTGATGGAGAGCCGGGCGGGCTGTGTTGCTGGGGGCCCCCGTGTGCTGTGCTCGGTAGCCCGGTGAGATGGGCTGGGGAGCCCGGAATGCTGGGCTGAGCTGCTGGGGTGCCGTGTGGACAGGGTCTGCTGGGAAGCGGTGTGAAAAGGTTCTGATGGAGATCCAGGCGGGCTGTGGTGCTGGGTCGCCCCGTGTGCTGTGCTCAGAAGCCCGGTGAGCTGGGCTGCGGACCCCTGTGTGCTGGGCTGAGGTGCTGGGGTGCCGTGTGGACAGCGTCTGCTGGGGAGCGGTGTCAACAGGCTCTGATGGAGAGCCAGGCGGGCTGTGGTTCAGGGGAGCCCGGTGAGCTGTGCTGGGGAGCCCGGTGTGGTGGAATGTGGTGCTGGGTAGCCGTGTGGACAGGCTCTGCTGGGGAGAGGGTTTAACAGGCTCTGCTGGAGAGCCAGGCGGGCTATGGTGCTGGGGGGGCCCGTGTGCTGTGTTGGGGAGCCCGGTGAGATGGGCTGGGGAGCCCGGTGTGCTGGGCTGTTGTGCTGAGGAGCCGTGTAGACAGGCTCTGCTGGGGAGCGGTGTGAACAGGCTTTGATGGAGAGCCAGGCGGGCTATGGTGCTGGGGGGGCCCGTGTGCTTTGCTGGGGAGCCCGGTGTGCTGGGCTGTTGTGCTGGTGAGCCGTGTAGACAGGCTCATCTGTGGAGGGGTGTGAACAGGCTTTGTGGGAGAGCCAGGCAGGCAATGGTGCTGGGGGGCCCCGTGTGCTGTGCTGGGGAGCCCTGTGAGCTGGGCTGGGGAGCCCAGTGTGCTGGGCTGTGGTGCTTGGGAGCCGTGTGGACTCGCTATCCTCGGGAGGGGTTTGAACAGGCTCTGATGGAGAGCCAGGCGGGCTGTGGTGCTGGGGAGCCCGGTGAGCTGGGCAGAGGAGCCAGGTGTGCTGGGCTGTGCTGCTGGGGAGCCGTGTAGACAGGCACTCCTGGGAGCGGTGTGAACAGGCTCTGCTGGAGAGCCAGGCGGGCTGTGGTGCTGGGGGGCCCCGTGTGCTGTGCTGGGGGCCCCCCTGTGCTGTGCTGGGGAGCCCGGCGAGCTGGGTTGAGGAGCCCGGTGTGCTGGGCTGTGGTGCTGGGGAGCCGTGTGGATAGGCTCTGCTGGGGAGTGGTTTGAACAGGCTCTGCTGGAGAGCCAGGCGGGCTGTGGTGCTGGGGGGCCCCGTGTGCTGTGCTGGGGGGCCCCGTGTGCTGTGCTGGGGAGCCCGGTGGGCTGGGCCGGGGAGCCCGGTGTGATGGGCTCTGCTGCTGGGGAGCCGTGGGGACAGGCTCTGCTGGCAGAGCCTTGTGGACAGGCTCTGCTGGGGAGTGGTTTGAACAGTCTCTGCTGAAGAGCCAGGCGGGCTGTGGTGCTGGGGGGCCCTGTGTGCTGTGCTGTGGAGCCCGGTGAGCTGGGCTGGGGAGCCCGGTGTGCTGGGCTGTGGTGCTGGGGAGCCGTGTAGACAGGCTCTTATGCGGAGCGGTGTGAACAGGCTCTTATGGAGATCCAGCCGGGCTCTAATTCTGGGGGCCCCCGTGTGCTGTGCTGGGCGGCCCGGTGAGGTGGGCTGGGGAGCCCGGTGTGCTGGGCTGGGGAGCCCGGTGAGCTGGGCTGTGTTGCTGGGGAGCCGTGTAGACAGGCTCTGCTGGGGAGCGGTGTGAACAGGCTCTGATGGAGAGCCAGGCTTGCTGTGGTGCTGGGGGGCCCCGTCTGCTGTGCTGGGGAGCCCGTTGAGCTGGGCTGGGGAGCCCGGTGAGCTGGGCTTTGTGCCCAGTGAGCTGGGCTGGGGAGCCCGGTGTGCTGGTCTGTGCTGCTGGGGAGCCGTTTGGACAGGCTCTGTTGGGGACTGGTTTGAACAGGCTCTGCTGGAGAGCTAGGCGGGCTTTGGTGCTGGGGGGCCCCGTGTGCTGTTTTGGGGGCCCCTGTGTCCTGTGCTGGGGAGCCCGGTGTGCTGGGCTGTGCTGCTGGTGAGCCGTGTGGACAGGCTCTCTTGGGGACTGGTTTGAACAGGCTCTGCTGGGGAGCCAGGCGGGCTGTGGTGGTGGGGCCCCCCGTGTGCTTTGCTGGGGAACACTGTGTGCTTTTCTGTGCTGCTGGGGAGCCGTGTGGACCGGGTCTGCTGGGGAGCGGTGTGAACAAGCTCTGCTGGAGAGCCAGGCGGGCTGTGCTGCGGTGTGCTGGGCTGTGCTGCTGGGGAGCCGTGTCGACAGGCTCTGCTGGGGAGCGGTGTGAACAGGCTCTGATGGAGAGCCAGGCGGGCTGTGGTGCTGGGGGCCCCCGTGTGCTCTCCTACGGAGCCCGGTGAGCTGGGCTGGGGAGCCCGGTGTACTGGACTGTGGTGCTGGCCAACCGTGTAGACAGGCTCTGCTGGGGGTCCCCGTGTTCCATGCTGGGGAGCCCGTTGAGCCTGGGTGGGGAGCCCGGTGTGCTAGGCGGTGCTGCTGGGGAGCCGTGTGGACAGGGTCTGCTGGGAAGCGGTGTGAAAAGGCTCTTATGGAGAGCCAGGCGGGCTGTGGTGCTGGGGGGCCCCGTGTGCTGCGCTGGGGGGCCCGGTGAGTTGGGCTGGTGAGCCCGGTGTGCTGGGCTGTACTGCTGGGGAGTCGTGTAGACAGGCTCTGCTGGGGAGCGGTGTGAACAGGCTCTGATGGAGAGCCAAGTTTGCTGTGGTGCTGGGGGGCCCCGTCTGCTGTGCTGGGTAGCCCGTTGAGCTGGGCTGGGGAGCCCGGTGTGCTGGGCTGTTCTGCTGGGGAGCCGTGTGGACAGGCTTCTCTGGGGAGCGGTGTGGACAGGCTCTGCTGGACAGCCAGGCGGGCTGTGGTGCTGGGGGCCCCCGTGTGCTGTGCTGGGGAGCCCGTTGAGCTGGGCTTGGGAGCCCGGTGTGCTGGGCTGTGGTGCTGGGGAGCTGTGTGTACAAGCTCTGCTGGGGAGAGGGTTGAACATGCTCTGATTTAGAGCCAGGCGGGCTGTGGTGCTGGGGGCCCACGTGTGCTGTGCTGGGGAGCCCGTTGAGCTTTGCTGGGGAGCCCGGTGTGCTGGGCTGTGGTGCTCGGGAGCCGAGTGGACAGGCTCTGTTGGGGAGTGGTTTGAAAAGGCTCTGCTGGAGAGCCAGGCGGGCTGAGGTGCTGGGGGCCCCCGTGTGCTGTGATGGGGGCCCCCGTGTGATTTGATGGGGAGCCCGGTGTGCTGGGCTGTTGTGCTGGGTAGCCGTGTGGAAATTCTCTGCTGGGGAGTGGTGTGAAGAGGCTCTGCTGGGGAGCGGTGTGAACAGTCTCTGATGGAGAGCCAGGCTGGCTGTGGTGCTGGGGGCCCCCGTGTGCTGTGCTGGGGGGCCCGGTGAGCTTGCCTGGCGAGCCCGGTGTGCTGGGCTGTGGTGCTGGGGAGCCGTGTAGACAGGCTCTGCTGGGGAGCGGAGTGAACAGGCTATGCTGGGGAGCGGTGTGAACAGTCTCTGATGGAGAGCCAGGCGGGCTGTGGTGCTGGGGTGCCCCCGTGTGCTGTGCCGGGGAGCCTGGTGAGCTGGGCTGGGGAGCCCGGTGTGCTGGGCTGTGGTGCTGGGGTGCCCGGTGTGCTGGGCTGTGGTGGTGGGGAACCGTGTAGACAGGCTCTGCTGGGGAGCGGTGTGAACAAGCTCTGATGGAGTGCCAGGTGGGCTGTGGTGCTGGGGGGCCGCGTGTGCTGTGCTGGGGAGCCCGGGGTGCTGGGCTGTGGTGCTGGGGAGCCATGTGGACAGGCTCTCCTAGGGAGCAAGGCGGGCTGTGGTGCTGGGGGCCCCCGTGTGCTGTGCCGGGGAGCCCGGTGAGCTGGGCTGGGGAGCCCGTTGTGCTGAGCTGTGGTGCTTGGGAGCCGTGTGCTGTGCTGGGGGGCCCGGTGAACTGGGCTGGGGAGCCCGGTTTGCTGGGCTGTGGTGCTGGGGAGCCGTGTGGACAGGCTCTGCTGGGGAGCGGTGTGAACAGGCCATGATGGACAGCCAGGCGGGATGTGGTGCTGGTGGCCCCCGTGTGCTGTGCTGGGGAGCCCGCTGTCCTAGGCTTTGCTGCTGGGGAGCCATGTGGACAGGGACAGCTGGGGAGTGGTTTGAACAGGCTCTGCTGGGGAGCCAGGCGGGCTGTGATGCTGGAGGCCCCCGTGTGCTGTGGTGGGGACCCCGTTGAGCTGTGGTGGGGGGCCCGATGAGCTTGGCTGGGGAGCCCGGTGTTCTGGGCTGTGGTGCTGGCCAACCGTGTAGACAGGCTCTGCTGGGGAGCGGAGTGAACTGGCTCTGCTGGGGAGTGGTGTGAACAGGCACTGATGGAAAGCCAGGCGGGCTGTGGTGTTGGGGGCCCCCCGTGTGCTGTGCTGGGGAGCCCGGTGAGCTGGGCTGGGGAGCCCGGTTTCCTAGGGTGTGCTGCTGGGGAGCCGTGTGGACCGGCTCTGCTGAGGAGCGGTGTGAACAGGCTCTGATGGAAAGCCAGGCGGGCTGTGGTTTTGGGGGTCCCCGTGTGCTGTGCTGGGGGCCCCCGTGTGCTGTGCTGGGGAGCCCGGTGTGCTGGGCTGTGCTGCTGGGGATCCGTGTGGACAGGCAATGCTGGGGAGTGTTTTGAACAGGCTCTGCTGGAGAGCCAGGCGGGCTGTGTTGCTGGGGACCCCCGTGTGCTGTGCTGGGGAGCCCGGTTTTCTGGGCTGTGGTGCTGGGGGGCCCCGTGTGCTGTGCTGTGGAGCCCGGTGATATCGGCTATGGAGCCCGGTGTGCTGTGCCGTGCTGCTGGGGAGCCGTGTGAAGAGGCTTTGCTGGAGAGCCAGGCGGGCTGTGGTGCCGGGGGCCCTCGTGTGCTGTGCTGGTGAGCCCAGTGAGCTTGGCTGGGGAGTCCGGTGTGCTGGGCTGTGCTGCTTGGGAAGCGTGTGGACAGGCTCTGCTGCGGAGCGCTGTGACCAGGCTCTGATGGAGAGCCAGGCGGGCTATGGTGCTGGGGGGGCCCGTGTGCTGTGCTGGGGAGCCCGGTGAGCTGGGCTGGGGAGCCCGGTTTGCTGGGCTGTTTTGCTGGGGAGCCGTGTAGACAGGCTCTGCTGTGGAGGGGAGCTGGGCTTGGTAGG
>JAMOIN010000881.1:0-18280 GCA_024666655.1 Dascyllus trimaculatus
GAGCCTGTCCACAGGGCTCCCCAGCAGCACAGCCCAGCACACCGGGCTCCCCAGCCCAGCTCACCGGGCTTCCCAGCACAGCATACGGGGGCCCCCAGCACCACAGCCTGGCTGGCTCTCCAGCAGAGCCTGTTCACACCGCTCCCCAGCAGAGCCTTTCCACACTGCTCCCCAGCACCACAGCCCAGCACACCGGGCTCCCCAGCCCTGCTCACCGGGCTCCCCAGCACAGCACACGGGGGCCCCCAGCACAGCTCACCGGGCTCCCCAGCACAGCACTCGTGGCCCCCAAGCACCACAGCCCGCCTGGCTTTCCATCAGAACCTTTTCACAACGCTCCCCAGTAGAGCCTGTCCACACGGCTCCCATGCACCACAGCCCAGCACACCGGGCTCCCCAGCCCAGCTCACCGGGCTCCCCAGCACAGCACACGGGGGCACCCAGCACCACAACCAGCCTTGCTTTCCGGCAGAGCCTGTTCAAACCACTCCCCACCAGAGCCTGTCCACTCGGCTCCCCAGCACAACAGCCCAGCACACCGGGCTCCCCAGGTCAGCTCAACGGGCTCCTCCGCAAAGAACAAGGGGCCACCCAGCACCACAGCCCGCCTGGCTCTCCATCAGAGCCTGTCCACACCGCTCCTCAGCAGAGCCTGTCCACACGGCTCCCCAGCACCACAGTCCTGCACACCGGGCTCCCCAGCACAGCACACTGGGCCCCCCAGCACCACAGCCCACCTGGCTCTCCCTCAGAGCCTGTTCACACAGCTCCCCTCCAGAGCCTGTCTACACGGCGGCCCAGCAGCACAGCCCAGCACACCGCAGCAAAGCCCGCCTGGCTCTCCAGCAGAGCCTGTTCACACCGCTCCCCAGAAGCACAGAACAGCACACCGGGTTCCCCAGCAAAGCACACGGGGGCCCCCAGCAACACATCCCGCCAGGGTCTCCATCATGGCCTTTCCACACCGCTCCCCAGCAGCACAGAACAGCACACCGGGTTCCCCAGCACAGCACACGGGGACCCCCAGCAACACGGCCCGCCTGGCTCTCCTGCAGAGCCTGTTCAAACCACTCCCAAGCAGAGCAGGTCAACACGGCTCCCCAGCAGCACAGCCCTGCACACTGGCCTCCCCCGCCGATCTCACCGGGCTCCACAGCACAGCACACGGGGCCCCCCAGCACCACAGCCCAGCACACCGGGATCCCAAGCACAGCACACGGGGCCCCCCAGCAGAGCCTGTCTACACGGTCGGCCAGCACCACAGTCCACTACACCGGGGTCCCCAGCCCAGCTCAACGGGCTCCTCAGCACAGAACAATGGGCCCCCCAGCACCACAGCCCGCCTGGCTCTCCATCAGAGCCTGTCCACACCGCTCCTCAGCAGAGCCTGTCCACACGGCTCCCCAGCACCACAGCCCTGCACACCGGGCTATCCAGCCCAGCTCACCGGGCTCCCGATCACAGCACACCGGGGCCCCCAGCACCACAGCCCGCCTGGCTCTCCATCAGAGCCTTTTCACACCGCTCCCCAGCAGAGCCTGTCCACACGGCTCCCCAGCACCACAGCCCGCCTGGCTGTCCAGCAGATCCTTTTCAAACCACTCCCCAGCAATGCCTTTCCACACGGCTCCCCAGCAGCACAGCCCAGCATACCGGGCTCCCCAGCCCAGCTCAACGGGCTCCCCAGCACAGCACAGGGGGCCCCCCAGCACCACAGCCCGCCTGGCTCTCCAGCAGAGCCAGTTCACACCGCTCCCCAACAGAGCCTGTCCACACGGCTCCCCAGCACCACAGCCCAGCACACCGGGCTCCCCAGCCCAGCTCACCGGGCTACCCAGCACAGCACACGGGGTCCCCCAGCACCTCAGCCCGCCTGACTCTCCATCAGAGCCTGTTCACACCGCTCCCCAGCAGAGCCTGTCTACACGGCTGCCCAGCACCACAGCCCAGCACACCGGGCTCCCAAGCCCAGCTCAACGGGCTCCTCAGCACAGAACAAGGGGCCCCCCAGCACCACAGCCCGCCTTGCTCTCCAGCAGAGCCTTTTCAAGCCACTCCCCAGCAGAGCCTGTCCACACGGCTCCCCAGCACCACAGCCCAGCACACCGGGCTCCCCAGCCCAGCACACCTGGCTCCCCAGCCAAGCTCACAGGGCTGCCCAGCACAGCACACGGGGCCCCCCAGCACCACAGCCCGCCTGGCTCTCCATCATAGCCTGTACAACCCTCTCCCCAGCAGGGCCTGTCCACACTGCTCCCCAGCACCACAGCCCAGCACACCGGGATCCCCAGCCCAGCTCTACGGGCTCGTCAGCACAGCACACGCGGGCCCACAGCACCACAGCCCGCCTGGCTCTCCATCAGAGCCTGTTCACAGCGCTCCGCAGCAGAGCCTGTCTACACGGCTCCCCAGCACCACAGCCCAGCACACCGGGCTCCCCAGCCCAGGTCACCGGGCTCCCCAGTACGGCACACGGGGCCCCCCAGCACAACAGCCCGCCTGGCTGTCCAGCAGAGCCTTTTCAAACCACTGCCCAGCAGAGCCGGTCCACACGGCTCCCCAGTACCACAGCCCAGCACACCGGGCTCTCCAGCCCAGCTCACCAGGCTCCCCAGCACAGCACACGGTGCCCCCCAGCACCAGAATCAGAATCAGAATTCTTTTATTGTCATTGTCCCATCAGAAGAACAACGAAATTTAAACAGTTGCACCTCTCGTACAGAACAGTGCAAACAGACATAAATATTAAAAATATTAAAAAATAGTAAGGGACTGTACATTATTAAAAAGTATTTACAAGACAGAAAAGCAAAAAATTGAAAGAAAAAAAATAGATCTCTGGATTATTAATAAATATATATATATATATATATATATGTATATATATGCATACACCCACACGCATACATCTACACATACATACATAATCGGGATATTGCACAGACAGTATTGCACTTGGAAATGTGGAAACAGGTTTTTGTTACTGCAGCAGATGTACAGAGTTGAATCAATGTGCGGCGTTCAGGGCAGCAACAGCTCTTGGGTAGAAGCTGTTTTTTAGTCTGTTGGTTTTTGACTTTATTGCCCTGAAACGTCTCGCTGAGGGTAGAAGTTCAAACAGGTGGTGACCAGGGTGTGAGAAGTCCCTGATGATGCTGCGGGCTCTCCTGAGGCAGCGGGTGTTGTATATCTCCTCCAGAGATGGCAGAGGGCAGCCAGTCAGTCTCTGGGCCGCATTTATGACCCTCTGGAGCTGCTTCCTCTCTGCCATCGTGCAACTGGAGAACCATAATGAGATCCCACAGCTCAGCACCGACTCCACCGAGCAGCGGTAGAAGGACAACAGGAGCTCATTTTTTAAGTTGTTCTTTCTGAGAATCCTCAGGAAGTGGAGTCTCTGTTGTGCCTTCTTCAGTATCGCTGCAGAGTTTGAAGTCCAGGTCAGGTCCTTGCTGATGTAGGTGCCCAGGAACCTGAAGTCTGGCACCATCTCCACCCTGTCCCCATTTATGCTGATGGGTTGAATGTCCGGTTTACACCTCCTGAAGTCTATGATCAGTTCTTTAGACTTGGAGGTGTTCAGGATGAGGTTATTGGTGGTGCACCAGGCTGACAGCCGATCCACCTCCACCCTGTAGGCAGTCTCATCTCCTCCTGAGATGAGCCCCACCACCGTGGTATCATCCGCAAACTTGATGATGGTGTTGCTCGGGTGGGTGGGGGTGCAGTCGTGGGTGTAGAGGGTGTAGAGTAGGGGCTTAGCACACAGCCCTGTGGAGAACCAGTGCTGGTGCTCAGTGCTGAGGACAGGTGGGGTCCTACTCTCACCCTCTGGGAGCGGTCTGTCAGGAAGTCCATAATCCAGTTGCAGATGTTGTGGGAGAGACCCAGGTCCACCAGCTTGCTCACCAGTCTGCTTGGAATGATGGTATTGAAAGCCGAACTGAAGTCCAGGAAGAGCAGCCTCGCATAGCTCCCTCGCTGTTCCACGTGTGTCAGCGTGGTGTGCAGAGCGGTGGCGATGGCGTCCTGCGTAGACCGGTTGGCTCTGTAGGCAAACTGGTGGGGGTCGAGTGTGGGTGGCAGGCATGAAGTAATGTGACTCTGTACCAGTTTCTCAAAGCACTTCATGATGATGGGGGTGAGTGCCACTGGCCGGTAGTCGTTGAGAATGTTGATAATGTTCTTTTTTGGAAGAGGGATGATGGTGGAGGACTTTAAGCAGGGTGGGATGGAGCACTGGGAGAGGGACTGGTTGAAGATGGTGGTGAAAACCCCAGCTAGTTGGTCAGCGCAGCCTGGCTCTCCATCAGAGCCTGTTCACACCGCTCCCCAGCAGAGCCTGTCTACACGGTTCGCAAGCACCACAGCAAAGCACACCGGGCTCCCCAGCCCAGCTCAACGGGCTCCCGAGCACAGCACACGGGGGCCCGCAGCACCACAGCCCGCCTGGCTCTCCATCAGAGCCTGTTCACACCACTCCCCAGCAGAGCATGTCTTCACGGTTCGCAAGCACCACAGCCCAGCACACCGGGCTCCCCAGCACAGCACACGAGGGCCCCAAGCACTACAGCCCGCCTGGCTCTCAAGCAGAGCCTCTTCACACCGCTCCCCAGAAGAGCCTGTCCACACGGCTCCCCAGCAGCACAGCCCAGCACACCGGGCTCCCCAGCACAGCACACGGGGGCCCCCAGCACAGTACACGGGGGCCCCCAGCACCACAGCCCGCCAGGCTGTCCAGCAGAGCCTGTTCAAACCACTCCCCAAAAGAGCCTGTCCACTCGGCTCCCCAGCACCACAGCCCAGCACACCGGGCTCCCCAGCCCAGCTCAACGGGCTCCAGAGCACAGCACACAGGGGCCCCCAGCACAAACGCCCGCCTGGCTCTAAATCAGAGCATGTTCAACCCTCTCCCCAGCAGAGCCTGTACACAGAGCTCCCCAGCACCACAGCCCAGTACACCAGGCTCCCCAGCCCAGCTCAACGGGCTCCCCAGCCCAGCACAAGGGTGCCCCCAGGACCACAGCCCGCCTGGCTCCCCAGCAGAGCCTGTCCACACCGCTCCCCAGAAGAGCCTGTGCACACGGCTCCCCAGCAGAACAGCCCAGCACACCGGGCTCCCCAGCACAGCACACAGAGGCCCCCAGCACCACAGCAAGCCTGGCTCTCCATCAGAGCCTCTTCACACCACTCCCCAGCAGAGCCTTTCCACACGGCTCCCCAGCACCAGAGCCCAGCACACCGGGCTCCCCAGCCCTGCTCACCGGGCTCCGTTGCAGAGCACACGGGGGCCCCCAGCACCACAGCCTGCCTGGCTCTCCATCAGAGCCTGTTCACACCGCTCCCCAGCAGAGCCTGTCTACACGGCTCCCCAGCAGCACAGCCCAGCACACCGCAGCACAGAACGCTTGGCTCTCCAGCAGAGCCTGTTCACACCGCTCCCCAGCAGACCCGGTCCACACGGCTCCCCAGGTGCACAGAACAGTGCACCGGGTTCCCCAGAACAGCACACGGGGGCCCCCAGCACCACAGCCCGCCTGGCTCTCCATCAGAGCCTGTTCACACCGCTCCCCAGCAGAGCCTGTCCACATGG
Source organism: Dascyllus trimaculatus (assembly GCA_024666655.1). NCBI lineage: Eukaryota > Metazoa > Chordata > Actinopteri > Pomacentridae > Dascyllus > Dascyllus trimaculatus. Next base: position 5,594 of record JAMOIN010000881.1, read on the forward strand.
CTCCCCAGCAGAACAGCCCAGCACACCAGGCTCCACAGCCGATCTCACCGGGCTCCGCAGCACAGCACACGGGACCCCCCAGCACCAAAGCCAAGCACACCGGGCTCCCCAGCCCAGCTCACCGGACTCCCCAGCACAGCACACGGGGGCCCCCAGCACCACAGCCCGCCTGGCTCTCCAGCAGAGCCTGTTCAACCCTCTCCCCAGCAGAGCCTGTCCAAACGGCTCCCCAGCAGCACAGCCCAGCGAACTGGCCTCCAAAGCCCAATACACGGGGGCCCCCAGCACAGCACACGGGGGCCTCTTGCAAACAACACGGGGCCCCCCTGCACCACAGCCCGCTAGGCTCTGCAGCAGAGCCTGTCCACACGGCTCCCCAGTAGCACAGCCCAGCAAACCGGGCTCCCAAGCACAGCACACGGGGCCCAGAGCACAGCACACGGGGGCCCCCAGCACAGCACACGGGTGCCCCCAGCACAGCACACGGGGGCCCCCAGGACCACAGCCCGCGTTGCTCTCCAGTAGAGCCTGTTCAAACCACTCCCCAGCACAGCCTGTCCACAAGCCTCCCCAGCAGCACAGCCCAGAACACCGGGCTCCCCAGCCCAGCTCACCGGACTCCCCAGCACAGCACACGGGGCCCCCAGCACCACAGCCAGCCTGGCTCTCCATCAGAGCCTGTTCACACCGCTCCCCAGCAGACCCGGTCCACACGGCTCCCCAGGTGCACAGAAGAGTGCACCGGGTTCCCCAGAACAGCACACGGGGGCCCCCAGCACCACGGCCCGCCTGGCTCTCCATCAGAGCCTGTTCACACCGCTCCTCAGCAGAGGCTTTCCACACGGCTCCCCAGCAGCACACCCTAGGACACCGGGCTCCACAGCCCAGCTCACCGGACTCCCCAGTACAGCACACGGGGCCCCCAACACCACAGCCCGCATGGCATTCCATCAGAGCCTGTTCACACCGCTCCTCAGCAGAGCCTTTCCACACGGCTCCCCAGCAGCACACCCTAGGACACCGGGCTCCCCATCCCAGCTCACCGGGCTCCCCAGCACAGCACAAAGGAGGCCCCCAGCACCACAGCCCACCTGGCTCTCCAGCAGAGCCTGTTCAAACCACTCCCCAGCACAGCCTGTCTACACGGCTCCCCAGCACCACAGCCCAGCACACCGGGCTCCCCAGCCCAGCTCACCGGGCTCCCCAGCACAGCACACGGGCCGCCCCAGCACCACAGCCCGCCTGGCTCCCCAGCAGAGCCTGTTCAAACCATTCCCCAGCAGTCCCTGTCCACACGGCTCCCTTGCAGCACCGCCGAGCACAGCGGGCTCCCCGGCCAAGCTCACCGGGCACCCCAGCACAGCACACGGGGGCCCCCAGCAACACATCCCGCCAGGGTCTCCATCATGGCCTGTCCACACCGCTCCCCAGCAGAGCCTGTCCACACGGATCCACAGCACCACTGCCCAGCACACCGGGCTCCCCAGCCAGGCTCAACGGGGTCCCCAGCATGGAACACGGGGACCCCCAGAACCACAGCCAGCCTGGCTCTGGAGCAGAGCCTGTTCAAACCACTCCCCAGCAGAACCTGTCCACACGGCTCCCCACCAGCACAGCCCAGTACACCGGGCTCCCCAGCCCAGCTCACCGGGCCCCCCAACACAGCACACGGGGCCCCCAGCAACACAGCCCGCCTGGCTCTCCATCAGAGACTGTTCAACCCTCTCCCCAGCAGAGCCTGTCTACACGGTTGGCCAGCACCACAGTCCAGTACACCGGGCTCCCCAGCCCAGCTCACCAGGCCCCCCAACACAGCACACGGGGCCCCCAGCAACACAGCCCGCCTGGCTCTCCATCAGAGACTGTTCAACCCTCTCCCCAGCAGAGCCTGTCCACACGGCTCCCCAGCACCACAGCCCAGCACACCGGGCTCCCAAGCGCAGCTCAACGGGCTCCCCAGCACAACACACGGGACAACCCAGCACAACAGCCCGCCTGGCTCTCCATCAGAGCCTGTTCACACCGCTCCCCAGCTGAGCCTGTCTACACGGCTCCCCAGCACCACAGCCCAGAAAACCGGGATCCGCAGCCCAGGTCACCGGGCTCCCCAGCACAGCACACGGGGGCCCCCAGAACCACAGCCAGCCTGGCTCTCCATCAGAGCCTCTTCACACCGCTCCCCAGCAGAGCCTTTCCACACGGCTCTCGAGCAGCAGAGCCCAGCACACCGGGCTCCCCAGCCCTGCTCACCGGGCTCCGTTGCAGAGCACACGGGGGCCCCCAGCACCACAGCCCGCCTGGCTCTCCATCAGAGCCTGTTCACACCGCTCCCCAGCAGAGCCTGTCTACACGGCTCCCCAGAAGCACAGCCCAGCACATCACAGCACAGCCCGCCTGGCTCTCCAGCAGAGCCTGTTCACACCGCTCCCCAGCAGACCCGGTCCACACGGCTCCCCAGCAGCACAGAACAGCACACTGGGTTCCCCAGAACAGCACACGGGGGCCCCCAGCACCACGGCCCGCCTGGCTCTCCAGCAGAGCCTGTTCAAACCTCTCCCAAGCAGAGCCGGTCAACACGGCTCCCCAGCAGCACAGCCCAGCGAACTGGCCACCACAGCCCAGTACACGGGGGCCCCCAGCACAGCACACGGGGGCCTCCAGCAAACCACACGGGGCCCCCCTGCACCACAGCCCGCTAGGCTCTGCAGCAGAGCCTGTCCACACGGCTCCCCAGCAGCACAGCCCAGCACACCGGGCTCCCAAGCACAGCACACGGGGGCCACCAGCACAGCACACGGGGTCCCCCAGCACAGCACACGGGGGCCCCCAGCACAGCACACGGGGGCCCCCAACACCACAGCCTGCATGGCTTTCCATCAGAGCCTGTTCACACCGCTCCTCTGCAGAGCCTTTCCACACGGCTCCCCAGCAGCACACCCTAGGACACCGGGCTCCCCAGCCAAGCTCACCGGGTTCCCCAGCACAGCACACGAGGGCCCCCAGCACAACAGCCCGCCTGACTCTACAGCAGAGCCTCTTCACACCGCTCCCCAGCAGAGAAATTCCACACGGCTCCCCAGCAGCACAGCCCAGGACACCGGGCTCCCCAGCACAGCACACGGGGCCCCCCAGCAGTACAGCCCAGCACACCGGGCTCCCCAGCCCAGCTCAACGAGCTCCTCAGCACTGCACACAGGGACCCACAGCACCACAGCCCGCCAGGCTGTCCAGCAGAGCCTGTTCAGACGGCTCTCCATCAGAGCCTGTTCACACCGCTCCGCAGCAGAGCCTGTCCACACGGCTCCCCAGCAGAGCCTGTCTGCACGGCTCCCCAGCACCACAGCCCATCACACCAGGCTCCACAGCCGATCTCACCGGGCTACGCAGCACAGCACACGGGGCCCCCCAGCACCACAGCCCAGAAAGCCGGACTCCCCAGCCCTGCTCACCGGGCTCCCCAGCACAGCACACGGGGGCCCATAGCAACACAGCGCGCCTGGCTCTCCAGCAGAGCCTGTTCAAAACACTCGCCAGCAGAGCCTGTCCATACGGCTCACCAGCAGCACAGCCCTGCACACCGGGCTCCCCAGCCCAGCTAACCGGGCTCCCCAGCAAAGCACACGGGGGCCCCCAGCAACACAGCCCACCTGGTTCTCCATCAGAGACTGTTCACACCGCTCCCCAGCAGAACCTGTTCACTCCGCTCCCCAGCAGAGCCTGTCTACACGGCTCCCCAGCACAACAGCCCACCATACCGGGGTACCCAGCCCAGCTCACCGGGCTCCCCAGCACAGCACTCGGGGCCCCCCAGCACCACAGCCCGCCTGGCTCCCCAGCAGAGCCTGTTCAAACCAGTCCCCAGCAGAGCCTGTTGAAACCACTCCCCAGCAGAGCCTGTCCACACGGCTCCCAAGCAGCACAGCCCAGCACACCGGGCTCCCCAGCCCAGCTCACCGGGCTCACCAGCACAGCACACGGGGGCCCCCAGCAACACAGCGCGCCTTACTCTCCAGCAGAGCCTGTTGAAACCGCTCCCCAGCAGATCCTGTCCACACGGCTCCCCAGATGCACAGCCCAGCACACCGGGCTGCCCAGCCCAGCTCACCGGGCTCCCCAGCACAGCACACGTGGGCCCCCAGCACCACAGCCCGCCTGGCTCTCCATCAGAGCCTGTTCACAAAGCTCCCCAGAAGAGCCTGTCTTCACGGCTCCCCAGCAGCCCCGCACACCGCAGCACAGCCCGCCTGGCTCTCCATCAGAGCCTGTTCACACCGCTTCCCAGCAGACCCTCTCCACACGGCACGCCAGCAGCTCAGCCCAGCACACTGGGCTCCGCAGCCAAGCACACCGGGCTACCGAGCACAGGACACGGGGGCCCCCAGCACCACAGCCCACCTGGCTCACCATCAGAGCCTGTTCACACCGCTCCGCAGCAGAGCCTGTCTACACGGCTCCCCATCACCAAAGCCCAGCATACCGGGCTCCCCAGCACCACAGCCCAGCACACGGGGCTCCCCAGCCCAGCACACCGGGCTCCCCAGCACAGCAGACGGGGCCCCCCAGCACCATAGCCCGAATGGCTCCCCAGCAGAGCCTGTCTACACGGCTCCCCAGCACCACAGCCAAGCACACAGGGTTCCCCTTCCCAGCTCAACGGGCTCCCCAGCACAGCACACGCGTCCCCCGAGCACCACAACCCGCCTGGCTCTCCATCAGAGCCTGTTCACACCGCTCCCCAGCAGAGCCTGTCCACACGGCTCCCAAGCACCACAGCCCAGCACACCGGGTTTCCCAGCCCAGCTCAACGGGCTCCCCAGCACAGCACTCGGGGCACCCCAGCAAAGCACACGGGGATTCCCAGCACAACAGCCCGCCTGGCTCTCCATCAGAGCTTGTTCACTCCGCTCCCCAGCAGAGCTTGTTCAAACCACTCGCCAGCAGAGCCTGTCCACACGGCTCCCCAGCAGAGCCTGTCCACACGGCTCCCCAGCACCAAAGCCCAACACACCGTTCTCCGAAGTCCAGCTCAACGGGCTCCCCGGCACAACACATCCCCAGCACAGCACACGGGGCACCCCAGCACCACATCCCGCCTGGCTCTCCATCATGGCATTTTCACACCGCTCCCCAGCAGAGCCTGTCCACACGGCTCCCCAGCACCACAGCCCAGCACACAGGGCTCCCCAGCCAGGCTCAACGGGCTCCCCAGCACAGCACACGGGGCCCCCCAGCAGAGCCTGTCTGCATAGTTCGCCAGCACCACAGCCCAGCACACCGGACACCCCAGCCCAGCTCACCGGGCTCCCCAGCACAGCACACGAGGGCCCCCAACACCACAGCCCGCCTGGCTCTCCATCAGAGCCTGTCCAACTCTCTCCCCAGCAGAGCCTGCCCACACGGCTCCCCAGCAGCACAGCCCAGAACATCGGGCTCCACAGTACAGCACACGGGGGCCCCCAGCACAGCACACGGGGCCCCCCAGCACCACAGCCGGCCTGGCTCTCCAGCAGAACCTGCTCAAACCGCTCCCCAGCAGAGCCTGTCCACATGGCTCCCCAGCAGCACGTCCCAGCACACCGGGCTCCCCAGCCCAGCTCACCGGGCTCCCCAGCACAGCACACGGGGGCCCCCAGCACCAATGCCCGCCTGGCTCTCCATCAGAGCCTGTTCACACCGCTCCCCAGCACAGCCTCTCTACACGGCTCCCAAGCACCACAGCCCAGCACACCGGGCTCCCAAGCCCAGCTCACCGGGCTCCCCAGCACAGACCACGGGTCCCCCCAGCAGCTCAGCTCACCTGGCTTTCCAGCAGAGCCTCTTCACAAGGCTCCCCAGCAGCACAGCCCAGCACACCAGGGTCCACAGCCGATCTCACCGGGCTCCCCAGCAAAGCACACGGGGCCACCCAGCACCAAAGCCCAGCACACCGGGCTCCCCAGCCCAGCTCACCGGGCACCCCAGCACAGCACACGGGGGCCCCCAGCACCACAGCCCGCCTAGCTATCCATCAGAGCCTGTTCAAACCATTCCCCAGCAGAGACTGTCCATAAAGCTCCCCAGCAGCACAGCCCTGCACACCGGGCTCCCCAAAACAGCACATGGGGGCCCCCAGCGCCACAGCCCGCCTGGCTATCCATCAGAGCTTGTTCACACCGCTCCGCAGCTGCACAGCCCAGCACACCGGGATCCCCAGCACAGAACACAGGGCCCCCCAGCACCAATGCCCACCTGGCTCCCCAGCAGAGCGTGTCCACACGGCTCCCCAGCTGCACAGCCCAGCACACCGGGATCCCCAGCACACCACACGGGGGCCCCCAGCACCACAGCCCGCCTGGCTCTCCAGCAGAGCCTTTTAACACCGCTCCCCAGCAGAGCCTGTCTACACGGCTCCCCAGCAGCACAGCCCAGCACACCGCAGCACAGCCCGCCTGGCTCTCCATCAGAGCCTGTTCAAACCGCTCCCCAGCTGATCCTTTCCACACGGCTCCCCAGCAGCAAAGCCCAGCACACCGGGCTCCCCAGCCCAGCACACCGGGTTCCCCAGCACAGCACACGGGGGCCCCCAGCACCACGGCCCGCCTGGCTCTCCAGCAGAGCCTGTTCAAACCACTCCAAAGCAGAGCAGGTCCACACGGCTCCCCAGCAGCACAGCCCAGCACACCGGCCTCCCCAGCCCAGCTCACCGGGCTCCCCAGCACAGCACACGGGGCCCCCAAGCACCACAGCCAACCTGGCTCTCCATCAGAGCCTGTTCACACCGCTCCCCAGCAGAGCCTGTCTACAGGGCTACCCAGCAGCACAGCCCAGCACACCGGGCTCCCCAGCCCACCTCACCGGGCTCCCCAGCAGAGCACACGAGGGCCCCCAACACCACAGCCCGCCTGGCTCTCCAACAGAGCCTGTTCAAACCATTCCCCAGCAAGGACTGTACATACGGCTCCCCAGCAGCACAGCCCTGCACACCGGGCTCTCCAGCACAGCACACGGGGGCACCCAGCACCACAGCCCGCCTTGCTCTCCATCAGAGACTGTTCACACCGGTCCCCAGCAGAGCCTGTTCACTCCGCTCCCCAGCAGAGCCTGTCTACACGGCTCCCCAGCACCATAGCCCAGCACACCGGGCTCCCGAGCCGAGCTCACCGGGCTCCCCAGCACAGCACACGGGGCCCCCCAGTACCACAGCCCGCCTGGCTCTCCATCAGAGCCTGTTCACACCGCTCCCCAGCAGAGCCTGTCTACACGGTTCCCCAGCACAACAGCCCAGCACACCGGGCTCCCAAGCCTATCTCACCGGGCTCCCCAGCACAGCACACGGGGGCCCCCAGCACCACAGCCCGCCTGGCTCTCCATCAGAGACTGTTCACACCGCTCCCCAGCAGAGCCTGTCCACTCCGCTCCCCAGCAGAGCCTGTCTACACGGCTCCCCAGCACCATAGCCCAGCACACCGGGCTCCCCAGCCGAGCTCACCGGGCTCCCCAGCACAGCACACGGGGCCCCCCAGCACCACAGCCCGCCTGGCTCTCCATCAGAGCCTGTTCACACCGCTCCCCAGCAGAGCCTGTCTACACGGTTCCCCAGCACAACAGCCCAGCACACCGGGCTCCGCAGCCTATCTCACCGGGCTCCCCAGCACAGCACACGGGGGCCCCCAGCACCACAGCCCGCCTGGCTCTCCATCAGAGCATGTTCACACCGCTCCCCAGCAGCACAGAACAGCACACCGGGTTCCCCAGCAAAGCACACGGGGGCCCCCAGCCCCACGGCCCGCCTGTCTCTCCAGCAGAGCCTGTTCAAACCACTCCCAAGCAGAGCCGGTCAACACGGCTCCCCAGCAGCACAGCCCAGCACACTGGCCTCCCCCGCCGATCTCACCGGGCTCCGCAGCACAGCACACGGGGCTCCCCAGCACCACAGCCCAGCACACCGGGCTCCCCAGCCCAGCTCACCGGGCTCCTGAGCACAGCTCACGGGGGCCCCCAGCACCACAGCCCGCCTGGCTCTCCATCAGGGCCTGTTCACACCGCTCCCCAGCAGAGCCTGTTCAAACCACTCCCCAGCAGAGCCTGTCCACACGGCTCCCCAGCAGAACAGCCCAGCACACCGGGCTCCCCAGCCCAGCTCACCGGGCTCCCCAGCATAGCACACGGGGCCCCCCAGCACCACAGCCGGCCTGGCTCTCAAGCAGAGCCTGTTCAAACCACTCCCCAGCAGAGCCTGTCCACACGGCTCCCCAGCAGCAGAGCCCAGCACACCGGGCTCCCCAGCCCAGCTCACCGGGCTCCCCAGCATAGCACACGGCGCCTCACAGCAGAGCCTGTCTGCACGGTTGGCCAGCACCACAGCACAGCACACCGGGCTCCCCAGCCAAGCTCACCGGGCCCCCCAGCACAGCACATGGGGGCCCCCAGCACCACAGCCCGCCTTTCTCTCCATCAGAGCCTGTTCACACAACTCCGCAGCAGAGCCTGTCTACAGGGTTCGCCAGCACCACAGCCCAGCACACCGGGCTCCCCAGCGCAGCTCACCGGGCTCCCCAGCACAGCACACGGCGCCCCCCAGCAGAGCCTGTCTACACGGTTGGCCAGCACCACAGCCCAGCTCACCGGGCTGCCCAGCCAAGCTCACCGGGCTCCCCAGCACAGCACACGGGGCCCCCCAGCACCACAGCCCGCCTGGCTCTGCATCAGAGCCTGTTCAAACCACTTACCAGCAGAGCCTGTCCACACGGCAATCCATCACCACAGCCCAGCACACCGGGTTCCCCAGCCCAGCTCACCGGGCTCTCCAGCACAGCACACCGGGGCCCCCAGCAACACAGCGCGCCTTGCTCTCCAGCAGAGCCTGTTCAAACCGCTCCCCAGCAGAGCCTGTCCAATCGGCTCCGCAGCACCACAGCCCAGCACACCGGGCTCCCCAGCCTAGCTCACCGGGCTCCCCGGCACAGCACACGGGGGCCCCCAGCACCACAGCCCGCCTGGCCTCTCCAGCAGAGCCTGCTCACACGGCTCCCCAGCACCAAAGCCCAGCACACCGGACTCCCCAGCCCAGCTCACCGGGCTCCCCGGCACAGCACACGGGGGCCCCAAGCACCACAGCCCGCCTTGCTCAACAGCAGAGCCTGTCCACACAGCTCCCCAGCACCACAGCCAAGAGCACCGGGCTCCCCAGCACAGCACACGGGGCCCCCCAGCACCACAGCCCGCCTGGCTCTCCATCAGAGCCTGTTCACACCGCTCCCTAGCACAGCCTGTCGACACGGTTCACCAGCACCACAGCCCAGCACACCGGGCACCCCAGCACCACAGCCCAGCACACCGGGCACCCCAGCAAAGCACACGGGGCCGCCCAGCACCACAGCCCGCCTGGCTCTCCATAAGAGCCTGTTCACACCGCTCCCTAGCACAGCCTGTCGACACGGTTCCCCAGCACCACAGCCCAGCACACCGGGCACCCCAGCACCACAGCCCAGCACACCGGGCTCCCCAGCAGAGCACACGGGGCCCCCCAGCACAGCACACGGGCCCCCCCAGCACAGCACACCGGGCCTCCCAGCACAGAAGCCCGCCTGGTTCTCCATCAGAGCCTGTTCACTCCGCTCACCAGCAGAGCCTTTTCAAACCACTCGCCAGCAGAGCCTGTCCACACGGCTCCCGAGCAGAGCCTGTCCACACGGCTCCCCAGCACAACAGCCCAGCACACCGGGCTCCACATCCCAGCTCAACGGGCTCCGCAGCATAGCACACGGGGGCCCCCAGAACCACAGCCCGCCTGGCTCTCCATCAGAGCCTGTTCACACCGCTCCCCAGCAGAGCCTGTCTACACGGCTCCCGAGCAGCACAGCCCAGCACACCGCAGCATAGCCCGCCTGGCTCTCCAGCAGAGCCTGTTCACACCGCTCCCAAGCAGAGCCGGTCCACACGGCTCCCCAGCAGCACAGAAAAGCACACCGGCTTCCCCAGCACAGCACACAGGGGCCCACAGCACCACGGCCCGCCTGGCTCTCCAGCAGAGCCTCTTCACAAGGCTCCCCAGCACAGCCTGTCCACACGGCTCCCCAGCAGCACGGCCCAGCACACAAGGCTCCACAGCCGATCTCACCGCGCTCCGCAGCACAGCACACGGGGCCACCCAGCACCACAGCCCAGCACACCGGGCTCCCCAGCCCAGCTCACCGGGCTGCCAAGCACAGCGCAAGGGGGCCCCCACCAACACAGCCCGCCTGGCTCTCCAGCAGAGCCTGTTCAAACCACTCCCCAACAGAGCCAGTATGCACGGCTCCCCAGCAGCACTGCCCAGAACACCAGGCTCCCCAGCCCAGCTCACCAGGCTCTACAGCACAGCACACGGGGGCCCCCAGCACCACAGCCCGCCTGGCTCTCCATAAGAGCCTTTTCACAAAGCTCCCCAGAAGAGCCTGTCTACACGGCTCCCCAGCAGCCCTGCACACCGCAGCACAGCCCGCCTGGCTCTCCATCAGAGCCTGTTCACACCGCTTCCCAGCAGACCCTCTGCACACGGCACGCCAGCAGATCAGCCCAGCACACTGGGCTCCGCAGCACCACAGCCCAGCACACGGGGCTCCCCAACCCAGCACACCGGGCTCCCCAGCACAGCAGACGGGGCCCCCCAGCACCACAGCCCGAATGGCTCCCCAGCAGAGCCTGTCTACACGGCTCCCCAGCACCACAGCTCAGCTCACCGGGCTCCCCAGCCCAGCACACCGGGCTCCCCTTCCCAGCTCAACGGGCTCCCCAGCACAGCATACGGGGGCCCCCGAGCACCACAGCCCGCCTGGCTCTCCATCAGAGCCTGTTCACACCGCTCCCCAGCAGAGCCTGTCCACACGGCTCCCAAGCACCACACCCCAGAACACCGGGATACCCAGCCCAGCACACCGGGCTCCCCAGCCCAGCTCACCGGGCCGCCAAGCACAGCACACGGGGGCCCCAAGCACTCCAGCCCGCCTGGCTGTCCATAAGTGCCTGTTCACACCGCTCCGCAGCAGAGCCTGTCTACACGGCTCCCCAGCACCACAGCCCAGCACACCGGGCTCCCCAGCACAGCTCATCGGGCTCCACAGCACAGCACACAGGGCCCCACAGAACCACAGCCCGCCTGGCTCTCCAGCAGAGACTACTCAAACCACTCCCCAGAATAGCCTGTCCACACGGCTCCCCAGCAGAACAGCCCAGCACACCGGGCTCCCCATCCTTGCTCACCGGGCTCCCCAGCACAGCACATGCGGCCCCCCAGCACCACAGCCCGCCTGGCTCTCCATCAGAGCCTTTTCAACCCTCTCCCCAGCAGAGCCTGTCCACACGGCTCCCCAGCACCACAGCCCAGCACACCGGGCTCCCCGGCCCAACTCAACGGGGTCCCCAACACAGCACACGGGGGCCCCCGGCACCACAGCCCGGCTGGCTCTCCATCAGAGCCTGTTCTCACCGCTCAACAGCACAGCCTGTCTACACGGCTCCCCATCACCACAGCCCAGCACACCGGGCTCCCCAGCCCAGCTCACCGGGCTCCTGAGCACAGCTCACGGGGGCCCCCAGCCCCACAGCCCGCCTGGCTCTCCATCAAAGCCTGTTCACACCCCTCCGCAGCAGAGCCTGTCTACACGGCTCCCCAGCAACACAGCCCAGCTCACCGGGCTCCTGAGCACATCTCACCGGGCTCCCCTGTACCACAGCCCACCTGGCTCTACATCAGAGCCTGTTCAACCCTCTCCCCAGCAGAGCCTGTCCACACGGCTCCCCAGCACCACAGCCCAGGTCACCGGACTCCCCAACACAGCACACGATGCCCCCCAGCACAACAGCCAGCCTGACTCTCCAGCAGAGCCTGTTCAAACCACTCGCCAGCAGAGCCTGTCTACACGGCTACCCAGCACCAAAGCCCAGCACACCTGGCTCCGCAGCCCAGCTCAACGGGCTCCCCAGCACAGCACACGGGGCCCCCCAGCACCACAGCCCGCCTGGCTCTCCATCATAGCCTTTTCACACCGCTCCCCAGCAGAGCATGTCCACACGGCACCCAAGCACCACAGCCTATCACACCGGGCTCCCCAGCCCAGCACACCGGGCTCCCCAGGCCAGCTCACCGGGCCGCCCAGCACAGCACACGGGGTCCCCCAGCACTACAGCCCGCCTGGCTCTCCAGCAGAGACTGTTCAAACCATTCCCCAGCAGAGCCTTTCCACACGGCTCCCCAGTAGAACAGCCCAGCACACCGGGCTCCCCAGTCTAGCTCACCGGGCTCCCCTGCACCACAGCCCCCCTGGCTCTCCATCAGAGCATGTTCACACCGCTCCCCAGCAGAACCTGTCCACACGGCTCCCCAGTAGAGCCTGTCCACACGGCTCCCCAGCACCACAGCCCAGCACACCGGGCAACCAAGCACAGCACACGGGGGCCCCCAACACCACAGCCGGCCTGGCTTTCCATCAGAGCCTGTTCACACCGCTCCCAAGCAGAGCCTGTCTGCACGGCTCCCCAGCAACACATCCCAGCACACCGGGCTCCCCAGCCCAGCTCACCGGGCTCCCCAGCACAGCACACCGGGCCCCCCAGCACCACAGCCCGCCTGGCTCTCCATCAGAGCCTGTTCAAACCACTCCCCAACAGAGCCGGTCCACACGGCTCCACAGCAGCACAGCCCAGCACACTGGCCTCCCCAGCCCAGCT
>JAMOIN010001922.1:0-107484 GCA_024666655.1 Dascyllus trimaculatus
GACACAACCTTTAGGGACAAAGTGGTTCAGACTCTTGTCGACATGTTTGGCTGTCAGATTCCCAAAGACCCACGGATAGTGTACTTAGGCCGGATCCCCGAAGGTATTATTCAAAAGAAGTCTAAGACATCTATCTGTTTAAAATCCTGATCCTGGCTGGCAAAAAGGCCCTCACCAGGAATTGGTTGAAAAATGACCCCTCTACTGCAGCCATTTGGTTGGATTTTGTAGAAGTGTCAGGATCCCTGCTCCAGACCCTGCTCACCCCTCACTCTCACTCTGTCAGCCCAGTCCTGCCTGCAGTCTCCTTGATTGGTGGAATGGAGACAGCTGCAGAGAGCAGCTCACCTGGACTCAATTATCAACTCATAAATACTGAGCCCATTTACTCAGTCTCTGCCAGATCATGAACACTGCAACCACGGTTTCCCTGTTGGTCCCACTCAGTCTCCTGCCTTCCTGCCTTCCTGCCTTCCTGCCTGCCTTTCCCGAGGCACTGCCAACAGAACACCCTGTTTCTGCGTCTCACTCATGCTCTGGATCCAGCTCAAAGCCTGCCTGAACCTGCCGCCGGTCCCGATCTGTCCCATGCCTACCTCTGCGTCTGCCGTTGGGTTCAAACCTCAGCCAACGTGACAAGGAGAGGTTTTTTCCATGGAAAATTGATTCATTACTTAATTCTTTACTACCGACGGTACCATTTGCGTATCTATTTTTCAATGCCTTAGAATTGCAACCAAATAAGACGGAGCAAAAATTCTTTTTTTGCACATAAAACCCGAGGAGCTACACTTTCAAATCACACATCGAACATGCCCCAGTGCACTGTTTCCTTCCACTGATGTGTTTGCAGAAATCTAGTATAAAGGGCACACAACAAAAACATTATAATTTTGACTTTCCTACATCGGAATACAATTAATCACGTTGTAAGCATGAACTATCATGTGGTTCCAGATGCTCACCACACACTTCCTAAACTTTCCCACACCCCCACACACATATATGGAACAACAAAAACCTGTGCTTCTGTGTGTTTTCGTGGACAGGAAACATCACAAGTCATATCACAGCTCCACTGGTGCTAATGTTCAACTTTGAACTTTGATTGCACCACTGATGTGTGTGTGTGTGTGTGTGTGTGTGTGTGTGTGTGTATACAGATATATATGTAGATATATATATATATACACACACATACATATATACACATCAGTGCTGTCGATCGATTAAAATATTTAATTGCGATTATTTGAATATGTGTCATAGTTAACTCGCAATTAATCACAAATTAATCGCACATTTTTTTATCTATTCCAAATGTCCCTTCAATTATCATTTTAATACTCTTATCTCCATTGTCGCCTGTTTTTGACGAGGAGGACACAGAGATGTTGCATCAGCTGTGTGTTTGGTCATCAGTGGTATTTCAGACTGGATGTGCTACGATGAGAACTCAGTTCACACTGATAATACACACAGATAAATTCGGTCTTGTCAATCGTAGGGCTGGACCCGAATATCTGAATATCTCAATATTTGGTCGTTTAGGTGGTATCCAAATAATAATTTTGAGGTCCGAATAGTCACGTGCCCCCCATCCCCTCAGGCCACCGTTGCCTGGCTGAGTATCTGCACCAGCAGCACGCAGGACAAAAGGAGTCGACAGAAAGGCATGGTGAGCGAGGACAGTGCTGCTGTGCCACCGCCAGCAGGAGATGCTGTCGGACTCCGATGGTGAACACCTCACCCTCACCTTGATGTATATGCTGTCTTACTGCAAACGTATGTTTGCAGTACGTAAAATGTTTTCGTACGTAAAATGTATTCTGACCAAAAACAGGCATTACAGCATGTAAAAATGTAAAGATATGCTGTAGCTTCTTGTTCTATGGTAAGTCATAAGGCATTTTCAGGAACAAAGAAAATACTTCTGATCAATGCTGGGAAAATGAACTGACATCCAAAAAAAAAGACCATATAACACACCACATGTAACAATTGTATAAAAACAATGTGAGGGTGCCTCCTGTCCCCCCTGTTGGATTTGTTTTATTTTATTTTTTCTCATTTTAATTGTTCTTGTTGATTTTATCTGAAAACACAAGTAAGAAGTAGAACATACAACAGTAACAGACAGTCAGTGAACTGACCCCAGAGTCTTCAGGCTGCAGTCTGGACTCTCCAGAAAACCACACAGATGTTTCACTCCTGGATCCTTCAGGTTGTTGAAGCCTAGGTCCAGATGTTCCAGAAGGGAGGGGTTGGACTTTAGAGTTGAGGCCAGAGAATCACAGCTGATCTCTGACAACCTGCAGCCCACCAAACTGAATAAAGAATAAGAGATGCACATTAAATCAGTGATGATCCATCAGATGTGTTCAGGTTCTGAATATGCAGATCAACATTACTTTGTCCTCATCAATCAGCTTTTCTCTACAACCAGCAGAGTCACTTTGTCCTTGTGTTGTTGTGGATCACCATCATGTCAGCCTTCTACACATCATCAACATGTCAGCTCCACATTCATCCACCTATTCATGTCCACACATCAATAACATCTGCTGACCTCAGTCCACTCTCTCATTAGAGGATCAGCATCACATCTCTTCCTTCCTTCGCCTCATTCAAATGTTCAAGTCTGTCTTCAAGCAACAGTCCCATGTCATCTATACATTACAGAGGGATTCTGATTCCTGCTGTCCACACTGACTCTCAAGTCTTCTCTTCCTAACAACTCCACTGGAAGGAATCCCTTCATGAGCTCAGCTCACTCTAACATCCAGCTTCAGCTTCTGACTGACTCTAATCAGTTTCACACTGTTGACAACTAAACTCCCTCTCTGAGTTCCTGAGGCTCCACTGCAGCTCAGAACAAACACTGTGGAAACACAAACATCCTAACTGGATCTGTGGAGATCAGACTGCTGAAGCATCACTTTCACATCAGTTTTACATTCAGACACACAGCAGGACTGTGGATTCTGTACTCCATCTTGGAACCCTGCAGTCAGCTGATCAGAGGATTTCTTCAGACACAATTATTACTGACACTGATAACTAATAACACTGATGTGAACACTGGGATGTGCAGGTTTGTGATCCACCATCAATGGTTATTATTCTACCTGCTGATATTAAGGAACATGATGATGATCACAGTTAATCAGCACTAATGACTCCACGTATTCATTTGGACACAAATGTCATCAAGAGAAGAAGGAAAACCTCCAGATGTAGAACATCAGCACCAACATGAACCTGAAGCAGGATCTAACTGAACTGTTAACAGCTGGACTCTGACCTGAGAGTCTCCAGTTTACAGTTTGGATCCTTCAGTCCAGCACAAAGACTCTTCACTCCTGAATCCTTCAGGTTGTTGTAGCTCATGTCCAGGTCTTTCAAACTGGAGGACGGAGAGCTGAGGACTGAGATCAGAGCTTCACAGCTTCTCTTTGAGAGATCACATCTATTCAGCCTGAGGGAGAATTAACAATAAACACAAACTTAATGTTTCAATCATCATGTAAACATTAAACATGTTGGAAATAGTTGATGAAACCACCTACTGAGCTTTGGTGGAGGCTTTGACCACCGGCAGCAGCCTCAAGAGCCTCCTCTGAACCAGAGTATTTCTTCAGGTTGAACTCGTCCAGATCTTCTCCTGATGACAGTAAGATGTAGACCAGAGCTGACCACTGAGCAGGAGTCAGTTTATCTGTGGACAGACGTCCTGATCTCAGGAACTGTTGGACCTCCTCCACCAGAGAAACATCCTTCAGTTCATTCAGACAGTGGAACAGGTTGATGCTTCTCTCTGCAGACATGTTCTTCCTGATCTTCTTCTTGATGTACTGGACTGTTTCCTGATTGGTCTGTGAGCTACTTCCTGTCTGTGTCAGCAGGCCTCCTAGTTTCTCCTGATTGGTCGGCAGTGACAGACCCAGGAGGAAGCGCAGGAACAGGTCCAGGTGTCCGTTTGGACTCTGCAAGGCCTCGTCCACAGCTCTCTGGTAGAAACCTGTTGTTGGATCAACTTTCTTTCTGAACAGTTCAGGCCACCAGGATGTTGTTTGTTGTTTTTCCAGCAGGTTGATTCCAGAGTTGATGAAGGTCTGATGGACATGAAGAGCAGCCAGAAACTCCTGAACGCTCAGATGGATGAAGCAGAACACAGTGTTCATGTACATACTACTCTCCTTTTTAAAGATCTGAGTGAACACTCCAGAGTACTCTGAGGCTGTTCTCATGTTGATGCCACACTCTGTCAAGTCGGACTCGTAGAAGATCAGCTTTCCTTTCTGCAGCTGATTAAAAGCCAGTTTTCCCAGAGACTCAATCATCCTCCTGCTGTCTGGACTCCAGTGTGGATCTCTCTCGTTTCCTCCATCATACTTGACCTTCTTGACTTTGGCCTGAACCACCAGGTAGTGGATGTACATCTCAGTCAGGGTGCTGGGCAGCTCTCCTCCCTCTCTGCTTCCCAGCATCTTCTCCACAACTGTAGCAGTGATCCAGCAGAACACTGGGATGTGGCACATGATGTGGAGGCTTCGTGATGTCTTCACGTGGGAGATGATCCTGCTGGCCTGCTGCTCATCTCTGGATCTCTTCCTGAAGTATTCCTCCTTCTGTGGGTCGCTGAACCCTCTGACCTCCGTCACCGTGTCCACACAGTCATCAGGGATCTGATTGGCTGCTGCAGGTCGTGTGGTTATCCAGAGGCGAGCAGAGGGAAGTAGCTTTTTATTCCTGATCAGGTTTGTCAGCAGCACATCCACTGAGGTGGACTCTGTCACATCAGTCAGGATCTTCTTGTTGTGGAAGTTCAGAGGAAGGCGACACTCGTCCAGACCGTCAAAGATCAACACAACCTGGAAGCGTTCAAACCTGCAGATTCCTGCTTCTTTGATTTCACTGAAGTAGTGATGAACAAGTTCCACCAAGCTGAACTTTCCCTCTTCCAGTAAATTCAGCTCTCTGAAAGTGAATGGGAACATGAAGTGGATGTCCTGGTTGGTTTTGTCTTCAGCCCAGTCCAGAGTGAACTTCTGTGTTAACACTGTCTTCCCGATGCCAGCCACTCCCTTTGTCATCACTCTTCGGATTGGTCCATTTCTTCCAGGTGAGCCTTTAAAGATGTCTTCTGGTCTGATGCTTGTTTCTTCTCTGTTTGTTTTCCTGGATGCTGCTTCAATCATGCTGACCTCATGTTCATCACTGAGCTCTGCAGTCCGTCCCTCTGTGATGTACAGCTCTGTGTAGATCTCATTCAGGAGGGTTTGTCCTGCTGTAGCCACGCCCTCAGACACAAACTGGAACTTCTTCTTCAGACCACACTTCAGCTTGTCTTGACACTCCCTCAGAATCTCTGAATGAATAAACAACAGAAGACACCAATGAGAAGATGCTGTACAACAATGAGACACGTCCTGATCAGAGTGACGTCTGTTCAGATCCTGGGGGGATCATATTTCATCATATTTCTCTGACTTACCTTCAGGTTCTTTGATGCTTTTTGGGATGTTCTCCACCAGATCAATTCTGGGGATCTTCTTCAAAACCTCTACAGCCACTTTAATGGTGTAGATGCAGTAGCTCCTCAACATCTGATCCACTGTGTCCATCCTGTCTGCTTTCTCCAGTCGACTCCTTGGGATGGCCTCAAAGTTTAGGATCTTCTCATGCAGGAGCCACTTGAATCTTTTAAACTGCTCGTCTGTCAAATCCTCCAAAATCTGATAAAGGACCTCTCGGGGTGTTTCTGCCCTGTAAAGATTCAAGACAAACAATCAAAAATTAAAGCTGCAACAAGCGTTGAATGGGTCCTTGAAGTCTCATTCATGTTGGGACATTGCGCACGTCGAGGTGTGGCAGATGTTTCAAGGTGTTGAGACTCAGCTGACCAATTTCAAGGATTACATCACAAAGTTTGTTGCAACGCTCTGTGCAAAGACAATGCCTATAACTTCCTGTTACCAACAGGTGGCGCAATGACTGTCAATGACGGTTGGGTTAAATCCTAACCCATTTTTTGGCATACAAATGAAAGCTGCTATAATTAATTAGCATGTACTTGGATCTATAAACTCTAATAACTTCCATCAGAGTAGGACAACATCCCAGCCAACAGGAATATTCCACTCTATAAAACATGTGCTGTCCTCTTGACAGTTAGTTCCACTATAACCATGACTGACTATTAGCTTGTAGATGTGGTTGTTCAGATCTCTATATAAAAAATACCTCTGCTATACCCAACTTTAACAAAAATAGCTCTCACAAACTCACAGAAACTAACAAAATATATGGATATCTTCAGTTTTCTTCTTCATCCTTCTTCAAAACAATTAAAACCAGGTCATTTTCCTCACTTTATAGAAAAGAGGACACGTCCTGGGAAAACAGGACGTTTGGTCACCCTACTCAGGGGGTCGCCACGGCCACGCCCTTTGACTAATGCAGAAGACTTTGAGAACTTTTAATTAGGGGAGTAACGGTACACAAAAATCATGTTTTGGTATGTACCTCGGTACAGAAGTCATGGTTCGGTACGGAACCCACTGGAGTCGATGGACGCGCCGGTGCGTCAAAGTGACCTGACCAATTTAAGATGACGTAGCAGCAAAACGCCTCGCTGAGTCTCCGTTCCAACTTGTGTCCAAAGTGTGGATTTCTAACTATCTACCAGTCTTTGAATTGTGTTGATCGGCCAAGGAAAACCAGATAGTAAGTACAGATAATAAACACCATACTTTCCCACGTTTGGAGCTCCTTACAGCTTTGGTCTGGTCCACTTGTTTTACTCCTTTTTCATCCTTTACCAGGAAACCCAAGTGATCCCAGACGGGTGGTTTTAACCACGGCGGAGCGTCTTCCAGCTGTTAGCATTAGCCATCCCATTCGCTAGCCGTACGTCACAGAAGCACCGACAGGAGAAAAAACGGTCCGTCACATCCTGTGTTCCACTGGAAACTCCTGCTTGTTTTTAGTTCCATAATAATGTGCAACTGTGAGACGGAGAAGGTCCGACACAACTGAGGGCACTATGAGGTTCGCAGTTAAAACAATTCTTAATAGTCTTAAAAATTTCATACTGCGGTACACCTCTGTTCCAAATGGAAAGTGCCTGTACTGAACAGTGTGGTACGGTTCGGTGTATTGTTCCACCCCTACTTTCAATCATTAGGGCCTGTTGTATAGCCTGGCCAAATCTGAGGTGTCTTGGAGTTTCCTCTGAGGCAGGGGGGTCCAAGCTTTTATCAAAGGGGGCCACATCTGATGATGTGAAAATGACTGAGGGCCA
Source organism: Dascyllus trimaculatus (assembly GCA_024666655.1). NCBI lineage: Eukaryota > Metazoa > Chordata > Actinopteri > Pomacentridae > Dascyllus > Dascyllus trimaculatus. Next base: position 7,307 of record JAMOIN010001922.1, read on the forward strand.
ACCATCCTACCTGACATTCTTTGAACCATTAAAGTTAAACACAAATGCACTCTTTTATAGAAATTCGATTTCAAATTACGTAGTTTCTCATTTCTTCACATGGGAATGCAAATAACTGTAAGCTACCCCGGCATAAAGAGGTCTTTCTTTCTCAAAATCATTCTACCTTTCGTATCTGTAGGGCCACATTACATGAAGAAAAAAGCTGTCTGGGTAAAAAACTTCCAGGAAGCTAATAAATATCTTCACATCAGGTTGATTTTAAACATGACTTGTTATAGGGAATGAAATGTTGTCTGTCAGCTTTGAAGTTCAAAACATAGAACCATTTCACATGGAACGCCTAAAGGTACAGAACACCAACAGTGCAACACATAAAGCACCATAAGTCCAAGTGCATCTATTTATAAATGTGGTTTTGACCACAATACAAATGTAAAAGGGCAACATGTAAACTCTGAGTCTCAACCTGGACGCTGTGGTGGCAACTCAGACTCAGATCATCAATACTGACAACTTTGAGATGAGACTCAGAAATCAACTTTTACTCTGTGAACTATGTTGCACCTTTAAGACACTGACAAATTAGAGTTTATTAACCTCAGAAGACCAAAGCAGGTAGCTTACTGGAACTGATGTGAAGGATGATGATGCTGAGATGTGGATTGCAGTACACAGGCCAGCTGTGGTTAAAGGTGGTGGTTGAGACGTCCAGAATGTCACGCAGGTTAGAGTCACTCAGTCTGGTCTTTAAGTGGTTCTTGTTGAAGTTCATGACAGAAAATGTCTGCTCACACAGATATGTGGAGCCAAACAAGCTCAGCATTTTGTCTGCAAATGTTGGAATCTCTGGAAACCTGCCTTCACCCAGCTGCCGTTAAAGTTCCTAACAGAAAGCTGTTGGTGTCGGCTGCTCCACTCGCTGTCACACTGCAGCTCACTGAGCTCCACTAGTAGATGATGAGGAGCATCATCAGGTCCACGGAGAAGGAGAAGAAAGGAGCAACATCTCCTTTTCAGTAGCAGATAGCAAACTCCTGCTTCTTCTTGGGTCAAACGTTGTCTGTGGTTTTGATGACAGTCTTTGATAAACTCACCCTCTGCAAAAGGTTTGCCTTATTTACTGATTAGCATCTCCACCTCGTAGCTTTGTAGCATTTTCATTTGACTCACGGCTCATGTGAAAAGCTGCTGTGAAGCTAAGACAGCTAACAGCTGCTCCACCTTGCCGGACAGCTTGTCATCAGCATGTTTTCACTGGTCGTCTCTCTTTACGTTGAATTCTTTATACACGGCAAAAGACTTTTGGCAAATTAGGAAAACACAACTGTTTCATATTTCAGTGAAGAAATATTTCCCTCTGTCTGGAGGCGGCGACCCTCACAGTCAGCTTTCTTTTTTTATCTCCAGTTGCTTTTTCACAAATCGGCTGAAAGGGTTGCAGCGGCGTCACAGGCAGCAGACGGCGACAACACAGTGATGCTGCCACCGATCGGTGACACAGAAAGTTTCATTTTGTACCTGAGTGTTGTGCACCGTTGGACAGAACTGGAGGACCATAAATTACACATTTAATGATAGAGGATATAAAATCTAACCACGGGCCGCATTTGGCCAAATGATTTCTATTTGTGTCACAGAAACCTTTTAAAAGTTCATTTTAATCGACCAACTAAAACCAACCATCAGAGACACGATATAGAACTGACAGATGGAATTATAGAGGAGTCATTGGAATACTTAGAGGCAGTGTTCTTACTTTGTGTCTGAGGGTTCAGGTTCTTCACTTAACTCTGGAGGACCTCCTTTGGACCGGTCCCTCTTCATAGACACACGGCTGGAGGCTGGAGGCTCTGCTCCGTCCTCCTCTTCCTCCACATCACTCATCTTCATCACTCAGTCTGAGAGGAAAACAGCAACACTGACTGTGAGTTCAGGAAATTATAAAGTTCACATTTGTCTTCATTCAGGTTCTTTGTGTTCACACAAGTGAAATCTGAAAACAGACTCAGTGACTGAGACTCACCTGCCTCCACCATCAGGTGTGTTCCTCTACTGAGTGTCAACTAGCCCACAGCTGGAGCGTTTCCTCCCTGGTCTCATGGTTCTGGATCACCTGGTCTCCATTTACAGCTGGGAGCTGAACTCTGATTCCACCAAAACTACCAGCTCACATTTCCTGACATGTGGAGAAGAGGAGGAGCGAGGCCAAAGAAAGAACCCAGAGAGGAAAAGTCATGTGATGGTTTCTGCATCTTGTTCAGCTCTAAGTCATTCAGATGTACAGGATGTACCTGAACGTCTCTTTGGCTCCAACAAACAAAGGTTCTGGTCCAGATGTGGGCTCTTTGTTTCGCCGTAAAGTTTAAACTGAGTTAATAAATCTATCTGAACACATCCTCTGCCAGAGACAAAGTTCTGTTCCACAGTTTATAAAGAGTGATGTGGATCAGAACCAAAGTCTAACAGTTGTTCCTGAGCTGATGCTTCACCTCATCCCACTGCAGGATCCATTTAACCTCCACATGAAGACTTGAACTGGTTCTATTTCTGCATTCAGACTTTACTAACCAACGTTTGGTTCCTCTTTTCTTCCTTCCTCGTTATATTTCACCTCTGATAATAAATCCAGATGTTGCAGCTCCAACATCTACAGCTGATCTCTGACATGTCAAACTCTTCATCTATGTTGGAAAATTGTCCTACAAAGTGATGTCAAGACTTCCAGATCCCAGTTTATCAAGGTGAACCCAGCAGTGTTTCCTTCTCCTGGACCTGGTTCTCTGCTGCACCAGCAGCCCTTTAGAGTAATCGCTCCCATCTGTGTGTCTGGGCAACCTGGTGGCTGTGTTGTTGTCCCTTCACATCCACATATAACCCCTACAACCTATTTAATAAATCACTGATTTCACCACTTGGAGGTCAACATTTTAAAGTCATGAAAACTAGACGACATGTTCAGTTGGATAATTCATGTAGGTCACAACAGAACACACTGTAAGTCTGAGCAGGCAGATGTTTCCAGCTGTTGTGTCCACACGGTAACCGTTCAAACCTTCTGCCTGCTGCGATTGAAGCAGCTGTTAAATTTACCCAACATTCAGCCGACTTGCTAAAACAGAGGGCTAGCAGCACCTTCACTACAGACTCTGTTAGCAGGCAGCAGAACATACGTATGTGTTTCCACCTGATGGAAGACAGAGGAACATAAAGCCTGACTTTAGAACAGACTGGACTCAATATTTAACTGACATAACCGTGTGTGTGACAGCTGGAAATATCTGCCCAGTTTAACATGTAGGAGAGGAAGTGAAACAGCTTCAGTAAAGATCATTTCAGCAGATAGAAGCTCCTCAGCAGTCAGCATGAAAACACTCCTGAGATATAAGAACACCCAGAACAGAACAGGAACAAGGTTCAGAGGCTCATCGCTGTTTTCTGACAGCAGAACAATAATAATGTTGGACCAACACTCACCTTGTTCTCCTCCTCTGTCGACGGTAAAACGCAGTTTGAACTTTGTCACTTCCTCCTTCTGTTGTAGAATCACTCAGAGCTGCTGCTCCTCTGTTTCCTGGAAATCACATGACAACAGTGAACTGTGTGGTTTCCTGCCTGATGCTGATCAGCTGAACAAACATTTCCTCTCAGAGACACGTTGCTGCTGCTGGTGTTGCTCCAACACTGAAAGAAGAACGCCGTCACTTCATCAGCAGGTTTTCACCCATCAGGATCAGACTCTCTCAGGTGTGATCAGTGAACCTGAGCTCTGCACAGTGACATCACAACTCCACAGGACAGCAGCTGTGATGCAGTGTGACATCACAGCTGTCCACTGTCTTTATGGCTACAGTTCAGCGTCTCCACCACAGACAGTCTCTGTGTGGCCTCACAGTCCACTTTATCTCTGAGCCCAGCCTGCTGCTCATCAACCTGCAGCCATCAAACACTCGTCCACACAACACGCTGCAGACACACACATCACATCACATCACATGACATGACACACTCACACACACACTGAGGTCAAGCTTCAGGAGACACTGATTCAGTGTGAGAGCTACAAAGCAACCTGCTTCCTGCAGCCTCTGTGTTTCCATGCAGCCAGCTGTCCAGTCATGTCCCATCATGGAGCTAGAACAGGGGAGCCTCACTGTCCTCAGCAACACTCACATCCACTGAGACACACTCACAACATCCTCAGGTGGCCTCTGTGACTGGAGCTCCTCTTCTTCACCTCTCAGCTGCTCACAACAAAACACACTTTAACATCCAAACTCAGCCACTCACATGTTCAGTGGAAACAGTCCAGCTCACACAGAGTCTCACGTCTACACAACTATTGTGTATCTAGTCAACAAGCTGCTCTCTGGTGACAAACACTGACACCAAATGATGGTGTCTCCAACCTGCTGTGATCCAGCCTCATCTTCAGTCTACACAGCTCTACATGAATCTACAGTCCTGTCACACAGCAAACTGACTGACACACTGTTCATTTAACTACAGCTGTTCAATGGGCTTTTCTCTGGAAACCACTTTCTACTGTGTGGATTCAACAACCAGCATCACTGATGTGACTGGAAGGTGAACTACTGACAGCATTAAAACACAACAAGCCTCAACAACATTAGCAGGAGTCAACAACTGTGGAGCGAGTCACCATGTCAGACTGTAGACCACCGATATTCAAGTCCAGTCACTTGTTCAACACAAATGTCATTATTATAACACACACATCAATTTACTGAACAAGTTCAACGATTAAAGTTTACACCCTAAAATATTTTGGAAAATATAAATCTGCTGGAATAAATTAAATATTAAGAACAAAATCCTACACAATTAATTCCTCAATAATTACTGACTGACTAATTAAAGTATATTAAAAGTTATAATACTATCTAATAATGTTAATGACCAGCCTACATGTGAAGGTTAACATGATAGTGACTGTAGTAACCTGCTAATGGAGATCATTGTGGAGCGTTTCCTACTGACTGAATGGGGTCACAGTAAAGTCTAACTTCTAACCTTCCAGCTGAATCTGGTTTGAACCAGTTCCTTTCCATGTATTTTAACCAGGCTCCACTAAATCAACCATCACTGGGATTCAGCAGCACAAAGCTTGTCCTCAGTCCTCCTGGCTGTAAACCTGCTAACTAGCAGCTAACTAGGTCAAGCTGACTAAGTTGACTGTGAGCTCAGTTAGCTAACAGCTACAATCAATCTCTCACACATTCACTGTGTCTGTGTCCTAAAACTCAGCTGTCAGCAGCACAAACAGCCGCTGTGGCCGCAGCCGGACTGAAGGACGTTAGCTAACGGATGCTAACCCAGCTAACGGAGCTAACGCTTGTTTCCGGCCGTTAGCTAGCTAGCTCGTCATAAAGCCTCCTGAATGAGTCCCGTTTGTCCCAGTCACACTTTACTGAACCTTACTGGAAAAAAAACACCATCTTCCTCACCTCACCTCCTTTGGTTCTCCTCCACAAAGCGGCTCCATGTTCCGGTCCTCCTTCTTCTCCTCCCGCCGTTTCTCCGTCGAAGCTTCCAGAAGCCGCCGTTGGCTGCGCTCAGTGCGCCTGCGCACACAGGCCGCTTCACGGACCGGAGGAGCTGCTGGACACAAGATGGCGGACCATGGAGGCAGCTTCACCTCACTGAGATCAGAAGACAGAGCAGAGGTGCTGCTGGGATCTGGACTCAGTGGAGGCTCAGAGACCAGCAGGGTTTCCAGTGAACCTGATCCCTGAAGCCTCTTCTGCTGGTCTCCCAGTCCAACCAGTAGGAGGACTGAGACTCTGAGCTTGAGCCAGTCAGTTCATCCCCCTGAGGCTCTGTTCAGTCCATGATCCACATCACCATGACAGACAGCAGGACAGCTGGACCAGAGCTTCTCCTACTGGATCAGGAGGACCTACATGTCATACTACTTAGTACTTCTACTGCATTTCAGCAGGGAATACTGTAGTTTTTACTCCACCATGTGTATTTTACAGCTTTCTTTACTACTGACTCTGCAGATGTAGACTGTTATTACTAAATATGAGCAGCAGATACCTTGGATGGATTTTCTAGATGAACCCACCAACAGGATGTAAAGGAGGTCAGCCTCACCCATCCTCACCCATCCTCACCTTCCCTGTCTGACACAGCGACATGTGCATGTAGTGAGTCCATGGATGTTTTAATCAGTGAACTTGGCCAGTAGTCGAGGATCAGAGTCAACAGCTGGTGTTTTACTGGAACGTTAACATGGTTAAAGAGCAAACTGCTGTTTGTTGCTCTGGTTTATTATTTATGATGTCCTAACACTTGAATGTCAGTCAAGAAAAATCACATCCTGATGTTTCCTGCTGGATTCAGAGGAAGAGGGAGCAAAGAAATGTACTGTGAGTACTTTGACGTGAAGTGGTAAACTGTGTGGAGTACTCCTTTAATAAAACATTAAAACTGTTTAAAAGACACAAATAAAAAGTAGTGTTTTAGGTGTACTGAGCCTTTAAAATGGAAGCAGAATGCTGCAGTCAGGACCATTGATGTCACACTGCTGCCCTCTAGTGTCACCAACAACACATCACATCATCACAGTGATTCCTATTTACTGCCAGACTGCAGCGTCTAAGTACTGCTACAAATACTGCAATACTCTTACTGTACAGGTCCTTCAAACTGCTGCCCCCTAGTGCCTGCAACAACACACTGCACCCAGCCTTTTCTTACTTGTGCTGCTACTGTGGCTGCTGCTGCTTCTGCTGCTAAGGCAACTACTTCTGCCTGTTTAAGGCTCACCTGGTGTCCTTTGCATGACTGAACCTTGGAAGGAACCATTGCTCTGGTGTCCGACACTCACTGGAAGTTAGACGTCGATGGACCCGGACTGTGGTTCTTTTCAAGAAGAAAAATCTGGACCTTCCTGTCCTCTCTGACCTCACACTGATTTATAAGTTTCCTTTTCTGTCCAAAATCTTGGAAAAAGTATTTTTTATTCAGCTGCAGATGTTTAAGCAGGGCACCGGAAAAATTTCAGTCCGGCTTGTTTGGTCGCTCAAGGCTCCATTTTGGACCCAATCTTGGTGAGATTTCTTTCCCCTGGTTTGCAGATGATATGCAAATCTATCAGCCCATACAAAGAAAACATAAAGATTCAGTGCTGCTCTTTCTGGACAGATCAAAAGATTTAAAAAATCACGTAACAGTTTTTGTTGTTTTTAAAGAAGGACAAAGGGAAGAATTCAACCTGGACGAGTATGTTGGTTGACTTGGATCCAGTAGAGCACCGTTTAGGTATTTTAAAGACAAAACGAGAGCAACACAACCCTCCAGTAAGGAGCGTCTCTGAAGAACATCTATGAAGACATTTGTGCAACACCAGTATCCTCCATGCTGAGGAGGATTGAGGCTGTCATCTAAAATAAAGGTGGACACAAGAAGTATTGAAAAAGTGAAAGATTTGAATCTCAATAATGAAAGGTGTTCTCAGGTTCTTGTACTGAGGCCTGCATTTTCAATATATTAAATCTAAACTGTTGTCTTTTTTGTTAACACAAGAAAATCCCCCCAACGTTGGTGGAGTGATCACATCAGATCATATCAGTTGAAAGTCATGAAACATTTCTGACCTTTAAGATTGTTGAATATTATCACACAACATAACTTTGATATATATAAAACCATATGTGATCTCAGTTTTGGCCACAGGTTGATGTTCGTTGATAAACTAAAACACCATGAACCATAAATGACATGAACAAAAGCATGTTTTTTTTTTCAAGTCTTGTTCCCACTGATGTTTCAGGACTACAGCTTCTCATCTGTACGAGTTCTCATGTGGCGAGTCACATCACGACTTTAACTGAAACTTTTCCCCACATGTTTTGCAACAAAACCCTCTCACCTTTGTGTATCATCATTTGGACTTTCAGCTGAGAACTAAAACTACATGCACATCCACTACAAGAATTCGTTTTTACACCTTTGTGGATCTGGCAATGTTTCTTGATTTAGTGCTTGTTCTGGAAGGTATTTCCACAAACATCACATTTTACAGACTTTCTACTTCTATCAGTATCACAGTGACTTTGAAACAAAGAATTGCCTACATTGTTACTATGACTGCTGTTTCTGTTATGACTCTTCATTGGCTTCAGCGCTGCATTTCTAGTTGCCCCTGAGTCCACATGATTGCTTACTTCCTAATGTTGGCTCTCAGCTATTAGTGAACTGTAAGAGAGAAGCTGGTCACTGCTTGTTTGTCACCTTTTCTCCTCTCCCTGCTCACTGATGCAGAGTTCCTCCTGTTCCTCTTGAATCTGTGGAGGCTCTGGGTCATCTTCGTCCACACTAGTGCAGAGTTCCTCCTGTTCCTCTTTAATCTGTGGAGGCTCTGGGTCATCTTCGTCCAGACTACTGCAGAGTTCCTCCTGTTCCTCTTTAATCTGTGGAGGCTCTGGGTCCCCCTGGTCCAGACTGGTGCAGAGTTCTTCCTGTTCCTCTTTAATCTGTGGAGGCTTGGGGTCCTCCTGGTCCACACTAAAGCTCCTCTCCTGGCCACAAAGCTGCTGGTCAGTGAGACCCTCTCCTTCTTTCCAGACATGTTGCTGTGGGAGGTCTGGAGGGACAGTTAAACACATGAAAAAAGTTACGAATGTAATGAGGGGGAAATAAACATCTGCACAAAGACGTTAAACCCTCTGACCCCTAAGCATTATCTGGCCAGTCACCTTTTTCTCACTGTGGGCTCATTCTTTACTACACTATTACTAACACACTTTACTAACAGTCTGGAGTGGGTCATTCCAGTCCAGACTGTTGCAGAGTTCCTCCTGTTCCTCTTCAATCTGTGGAGGCTCTGGGTCATTCTAGTCCAGACTGGTAGAGACCCTCCTGTTCCTCTTTAATCTGTGGGGGTTCTGGGTCATCCTAGTCCAAACTGGTGCAGAGTCCCTCCTGTTCCTCTTTAACCTGTGAAAGTCCTCCTGGTCCCCTACTTCTGTCATGCGTGTGAATTTTCAGGCCGATCAGAAGGTCAGAACCACCTGTAATATATGTGGGCAAAACTGAAGATCTGTGCGAGTTTTCCCCAAAGATGAGTTTGATCTTGAAATTGTGAGATTTCTGGAAAAATGGCAAAAAAAACCACCAAAATGGCAAACGGCAAAACGTTGCAGGCCGCCGCGGGCAAACCCTCATACTTTTGCAAAACTTTTTAATAACTTTTGCTCCCCACTATCTGTAGCATGTGGGCAACAATTGACGTGTGTGAATTATCCCTTAGGACGAGTTCTCTATGGAAAATGTGAAATTTCCAGAAAAATGGCACAAAAAAAAATGTGAGAGTAAATTCCAATTGCGGGTTTCCTGTTGCATTGTGGGAATGGGTTCTTGAGACTTTTTTGTGCGTCTTGGGGTGATATATATGTGTCGCAAATTTTGTGGCTATATTTGAAACTAAGTGGATATAAAGGCTTTTTATAAATTTTCTGGGGGTGCTACTCAGCCATTTTGCTATTCATATGTGTAATTCCTCCAAAATCTAACATTTTTCATCAGGCCTGATGTGCATGCAAAGTTATACGCATTTTCAAATATGTTTCAGACTTCAAAATTGCATGAACAACAACTGATCGCTGGCTCTTGTCCTTTCCTGTTCGGGCCCTAATAAGAAGAAACTGAGCAACTTCAACAGGGTTGGTGCTCAGATCCTAACAAAACTCAATTTCTTTGACCACTACCTTTACAGAACACTTGAAAAGACTAAAACCAATATGAGCAACTGGTTTTCAAATGCCACACAGCTCCTTCCAACACTGGAAAACACAGTGATTCTATAACCTTAAGATAAATTTCTCCATTTTTACAGCCTTGACAAACACATTTCCACACTACACTGCTCATCAACCCTAGAAAGACGTTTCTTCACGCTAAATGGACCTCCCAACAACTTCCTCTGCTTTCTACTGTATTTGTATTCTACTGTCTCCCTTGTCGTCTCCTCTTTGTTGTCTAAACACAGTCTGCAGTTCACCTCAACAGTAATCCTGTTTCGTTTTGTGTGAATGCTCCCGTTATGTGTTGCTTTTCACTTGCTTTATCTATTATAAACATTATGATATAAGCCAAACTTGATGGACAGGATACTGAAGTTTGTCAGGTCTACAGAAAATAATCAATTTTTATCAACACAGAACACACTTTAGAAATAAATTTACATGCCTCTCCATTATGCACTAGTTTTTCCAGTTCTGAGAGACTGGGTAACGCTGTGTTCTTCCCCAATATGCTGCTTAGAAATGATCTCAACTGAAGATAACAAAAGGTTTGGTTTGACAGATTGTATTTGCCTTTCAGTTGTTCAAAAGTCATCAAAGATCCTTTCTCAAAGCAGTCCTCCAAGATCTGTATTCCACTTTGATACCAGGTTTCCAGAATCTTGTTTACAGTCAGTGGGATGAGCTGGTTTTGTTTCAGAGGTGATTTTGGCGACAGATCAGATCTTTGTCCAATACTTTTGTGTATCAGACCATATTTTAATAAAGTGTGATGGAATTGGATTGTCTGTTAGTTTAGACAAGACTTTAAAGTTACACTGACAAATAAAATCACAAAAACATCTCTCAAAGAATGAAATGCAGTGTTTGGACTTGGGTCAGGGTCCGTGTACGTCACGGCCATTCGTTTTCTTATTTTCAGATTTCAAAATAAAAATGAAAAATAAACCATTTCCCGTTTTTTTAAGTGATACTATAAAATGAAAACCAAAAACGGGCCCTAATTCATTATCCATTATCTGTTATCTGATTTAATTAGATGTGTTTCTCTTTTTCCTTTTGGTTTTGGCTCCGTGACCCGTCTGACTTCTGATGAGGAGCTAGTGATTTAGCTAGCTCTGCTAAATGGTGGGGCTAGCGATTTAGCGCTACCTCTGCCGCTAGCGCTAAATCGCTACTTTGCTTTCTGGCAAAGCTAAAGTAACAGAAAACCTCCAAACCTCCCCAAAAACATCCCAAAAAGCAGCCGAACGCTAGCGATTTAGCGCTAGCGGCAGAGCTAGCGGCACCACAAGGTCCCTCCAAAGGGACAAATAAACCCCACGCTGGTGAAAAGTCCACTGTGAAATAGTGAACAATGTGAGCCAAGCAACGTTTGGACCCCACAGTGATGTTGCTGTGGGAGGTCTGGAGGGACAATTAAACACATGAAAAAAGTTACAAATGTGATGAGGGGGAAATAAACATCTGCACAAAGACGTTAAATCCTCTGACCCCTAAGCATTATCTGGACAGTCACATTTTTCTCACTGTGGGCTCATTCTTTACTACACTATAAAGTCTTGAACTTCTATGCACAACCACGTCTAAAAGATGTCTTCGGTGCAGTACAGTACAGTTCTGACATAAATAAAAAAAACAAACACAAAATTACATAGTTTAATCTGTGGAGGTTCTGGTATAGTCTGGAGTGGGTCATTCCAGTCCAGACTGTTGCAGAGTTCCTCCTGTTCCTCTTTAATCTGTGGAGGTTCTGGGTCATCCCAGTCCAGACTGGTACAGAGTCCCTCCTGTTCCTCTTTAATCTGTGGAGGTTCTGGGCCCTCCTGGTCCAGACTGTTGCAGAGTTCCACCTGTTCCCCTTTAATCTGTGGAGGTTCTGGGTCATTCCAGTCCAGACTGGTACAGAGTCCCTCCTGTTCCTCTTTAATCTGTGGAGGTTCTGGGTCGTCCTGGTCCAGACCTGTGCAGAGTTCCACCTGTTCCCCTTTAATCTGTGGAGGTTCTGGGTCATCCTAGTCCAGACTGGTACAGAGTCCTTCCTGTTCCTCTTTAATCTGTGGAGGTTCTGGGTCCTCCTGGTCCAGACTGGTGCAGAGTTCCACCTGTTCCCCTTTAATCTGTGGAGGTTCTGGGTCATCCTAGTCCAAACTGGTGCAGAGTCCCTCCTGTTCCTCTTTAATCTGTGAAAGTCCTCCTGGTCCCCTACTTCTGTCATGTCTGTAAATTTTCAGGCCGATCAGAAGGTCAGAACCACCTGTAATATATGTGGGCAAAACTGAAGATCTGTGTGAGTTTTCCCCAAGGATGAGTTTGATCTTGAAAATGTGAGATTTCTGGAAAAATGGCAAAAAAACACCAAAATGGCAAACAGCAAAATGTTGCAGGCCGCCGCGGGCAAACCCTCATACTTTTGCAGAACTTCTTAATAACTTTTGCTCCCCACTATCTGTAGCATGTGGTCAACAATTGACGTGTGTGAATTATCCCTTAAGACGAGTTCTCTGTGGAAAATGCGAAATTTCCAGAAAACATACACGGCTGTATGTGAAAGTAAGTGGATATAAAGGCTTTTTATAAATTTTCTGGGGGGTGCTACTCAGCCATTTTGCTATTCATATGTGTAATTTTTCCAAAATCTAACATTTTTCATCAGGCCTGATGTGCATGCAAAGTTATACGCATTTTCAAATATGTTTCGGACTTCAAAATTGCATGAACAACAACTGATCGCTGGCTCTTGTCCTTTCCTGTTCGGGCCCTAAGAAGAAGAAACTGAGCAACTTCAACAGGGTTGGTGCTCATATCCTAACAAAACTCAATTTCTTTGACCACTACCTTTACAGAACACTTGAAAAGACTAAAACCAATCTGAGCAACTGGTTTTCAAATGCCACACAGCTCCTTCCAACACTGGAAAACACAGTGATTCTATAACCTTAAGACAAACATCTCCATTTTTACAGCCTTGACAAACACATTTCCACACTACACTGCTCATCAACCCTAGAAAGACGTTTCATCACGCTGAATGGACCTCCCAACAACTTCCTCTGCTTTCTACTGTATTTGTATTCTACTGTCTCCCTTGTCGTCTCCTCTCTTTGTTGTCTAAACACAGTCTGCAGTTCACCTCAACAGTAATCCTGTTTCGTTTTTGTGTGAATGCTCCCGTTATGTGTTGCTTTTCACTTGCTTTATCTATTATAAACATTATGATATAAGCCAAACTTGGTGGACAGGATACTGAAGTTTGTCAGGTCTACAGAAAATAATCAATTTTTATCAACACAGAACACACTTTAGAAATAAATTTACATGCCTCTCCATTATGCACTAGTTTTTCCAGTTCTGAGAGACTGGGTAACGCTGTGTTCTTCCCCAATAGGCTGCTTAGAAATGATCTCAACTGAAGAAAACAAAAGGTTTGGTTTGACAGATTGTATTTGCCTTTCAGTTGCTCAAAAGTCATCAAAGATCCTTTCTCAAAGCAGTCCTCCAAGATCTGTATTCCACTTTGATGCCAGGTTTCCAGAATCTTGTTTACAGTCAGTGGGATGAGCTGGTTTTGTTTCAGAGGTGATTTTGGCGACAGATCAGATCTTTGTCCAATACTTTTGTGTATCAGACCATATTTTAATAAAGTGTGATGGAATTGGATTGTCTGTTAGTTTAGACAAGACTTTAAAGTTACACTGACAAATAAAATCACAAAAACAGCTCTCAAAGAATGAAATGCAGTGTTTGGACTTGGGTCAGGGTCCGTGTACGTCACGGCCATTTGTTTTCTTATTTTCAGATTTCAAAATAAAAATGAAAAATAAACCATTTCCCGTTTTTTTAAGTGATACTATAAAATGAAAACCAAAAACGGGCCCTAATTCATTATCCATTATCTGTTATCTGATTTAATTAGATGTGTTTCTCTTTTTCCTTTTGGTTTTGGCTCCGTGACCCGTCTGACTTCTGATGAGGAGCTAGCGATTTAGCGCTAGCTCTGCCGCTAGCGCTAAATTGCTACTTTGCTTTCTGGCAAAGCTAAAGTAAAAGAAAACCTCCAAACCTCCCCAAAAACGTCCCAAAAAGCAGCCGAACGCTAGCGATTTAGCGCTAGCGGCAGAGCTAGCGGCACCACAAGGTCCCTCCAAAGGGACAAATAAACCCCACGCTGGTGAAAAGTCCACTGTGAAATAGTGAACAATGTGAGCCAAGCAACGTTTGGACCCCACAGTGATGTTGCTGTGGGAGGTCTGGAGGGACAATTAAACACATGAAAAAAGTTACAAATGTGATGAGGGGGAAATAAACATCTGCACAAAGACGTTAAATCCTCTGACCCCTAAGCATTATCTGGACAGTCACATTTTTCTCACTGTGGGCTCATTCTTTACTACGCTATAAAGTCTTGAACTTCTATGCACAACCACGTCTAAAAGATGTCTTCGGTGCAGTACAGTACAGTTCTGACATAAATAAAAAAAAAAAAAAAAAAATTACATAGTTTAATCTGTGGAGGTTCTGGTATAGTCTGGAGTGGGTCATTCCAGTCCAGACTGTTGCAGAGTTCCTCCTGTTCCTCTTTAATCTGTGGAGGTTCTGGGTCATCCTAGTCCAGACTGGTACAGAGTCCCTCCTGTTCTTCTTTAATCTGTGGAGGTTCTGGGCCCTCCTGGTCCAGACTGTTGCAGAGTTCCTCCTGTTCCTCTTTAATCTGTGGAGGTTCTGGGTCATCCTAGTCCAGACTGGTACAGAGTCCCTCCTGTTCTTCTTTAATCTGTGGAGGTTCTGGGCCCTCCTGGTCCAGACTGTTGCAGAGTTCCTCCTGTTCCTCTTTAATCTGTGGAGGTTCTGGGTCATCCCAGTCCAGACTGGTACAGAGTCCCTCCTGTTCCTCTTTAATCTGTGAAAGTCCTCCTGGTCCCCTACTTCTGTCATGTCTGTAAATTTTCAGGCCGATCAGAAGGTCAGAACCACCTGTAATATATGTGGGCAAAACTGAAGATCTGTGTGAGTTTTCCCCAAGGATGAGTTTGATCTTGAAAATGTGAGATTTCTGGAAAAATGGCAAAAAAACACCAAAATGGCAAACGGCAAAACGTTGCAGGCCGCCGCGGGCAAACCCTCATACTTTTGCAGAACTTCTTAATAACTTTTGCTCCCCACTATCTGTAGCATGTGGTCAACAATTGACGTGTGTGAATTATCCCTTAAGACGAGTTCTCTATGGAAAATGCGAAATTTCCAGAAAAATGGCACAAAAAAAAAATGTGAGTAAATTCAAAATGGCGGATTTCAGGTTGCATTGTGGGTATGGGTTCTTGAGGCTTTTTTGTGCGTCTTGGGGTGATATATATGTGTCGCAAATTTCATGGCTGTATGTGAAACTAAGTGGATATAAAGGCTTTTTATAAATTTTCTGGGGGGTGCTACTCAGCCATTTTGCTATTCATATGTGTAATTCCTCCAAAATCTAACATTTTTCATCAGACCTGATGTGCATGCTAAGTTATACGCATTTTCAAATATGTTTCGGACTTCAAAATTGCATGAACAACAACTGATCGCTGGCTCTTGTCCTTTCCTGTTCGGGCCCTAATAAGAAGAAACTGAGCAACTTCAACAGGGTTGGTGCTCAGATCCTAACAAAACTCAATTTCTTTGACCACTACCTTTACAGAACACTTGAAAAGACTAAAACCAATCTGAGCAACTGGTTTTCAAATGCCACACAGCTCCTTCCAACACTGGAAAACACAGTGATTCTATAACCTTAAGACAAACATCTCCATTTGTACAGCCTTGACAAACACATTTCCACACTACACTGCTCATCAACCCTAGAAAGACGTTTCATCACGCTGAATGGACCTCCCAACAACTTCCTCTGCTTTCTACTGTATTTGTATTCTACTGTCTCCCTTGTCGTCTCCTCTCTTTGTTGTCTAAACACAGTCTGCAGTTCACCTCAACAGTAATCCTGTTTCGTTTTTGTATGAATGCTCCCGTTATATGTTGCTTTTCACTTGCTTTATCTATTATAAACATTATGACATAAGCCAAACTTGATGGACAGGATACTGAAGTTTGTCAGGTCTACAGAAAATAATCAATTTTTATCAACACAGAACACACTTTAGAAATAAATTTACATGCCTCTCCATTGTGCACTAGTTTTTCCAGTTCTGAGAGACTGGGTAACGCTGTGTTCTTCCCCAATAGGCTGCTTAGAAATGATCTCAACTGAAGATAACAAAAGGTTTGGTTTGACAGATTGTATTTGCCTTTCAGTTGTTCAAAAGTCATCAAAGATCCTTTTTCAAAGCAGTCCTCCAAGATCTGTATTCCACTTTGATGCCAGGTTTCCAGAATCTTGTTTACAGTCAGTGGGATGAGCTGGTTTTGTTTCAGAGGTGATTTTGGCGACAGATCAGATCTTTGTCCAATACTTTTATGTGTATCAGACCATATTTTAATAAAGTGTGATGGAATTGGATTGTCTGTTAGTTTAGACAAGACTTTAAAGTTACACTGACAAATAAAATCACAAAAACATCTCTCAAAGAATGAAATGCAGTGTTTGGACTTGGGTCAGGGTCCGTGCACATCGTGGCCATTCGTTTTCTTATTTTCAGATTTCAAAATAAAAACGAAAAATAAACCGTTTCCCGTTTTTTCAGTGATAATACAAAATGAAAAACAGAAAACGGGCCCTAATTCATTATCCATTATCTGTTATCTGATTTAATTAGATGTGTTTCTCTTTTTCCTGTTGGTTTTGGCTCCGTGACCCGTCTGACTTCTGATGAGGAGCTAGTCATTTAGCTAGCTCTGCTAAATGGTGGAGCTCCGCCGCTAGCGCTAAATCGCTACTTTGCTTTCTGGCAAAGCTAAAGTAACAGAAAACCTCCAAACTTCCCCAAAAACGTCCTGAAAAGCAGCCAAATGCTAGCGATTTAGCGCTAGCGGCAGAGCTAGCGGCACCACAAGGTCCCTCCAAAGGGACAAATAAACCCCACGCTGGTGAAAAGTCCACTGTGAAATAGTGAACAATGTGAGCCAAGCAACGTTTGGACCCCACAGTGGGTCTTCATCAGGCCACGGCACACAGCAAGGTCTGCTAACAGTGAGCTAACACTGGAGCTTTAGATACCAGATCCTTCCTCATCACAAGTCAGACGGGTCACGGAGCCAAAACCAACAGGAAGTAGAGAAATAAGTTTTCCACAGGTGTATTTTAATTTTAATTTCCATTTACAAACACATCTAATTAAATCAGATAACAGATAATGGATAATGAATTAGGGCCTGTTTTCCACTTTTCATTTTGTATTATCACTAAAAAAAAATATGACACGGTTTATTTTTCGTTTTTATTTTGAAATCTCAAAATAAGAAAACGAATGGCCGCGACGTGCACGGACCGTAGACGGATCGATCATCCTCAAACATGGATAAAATAAATCGCCCCTGTCACAAACACATTAAAATAAAAAGGCTTTTATTTTGAAGGATGTGTTTCTGATGACACAGTTTGCTTTCAATAGCAGGATATTTAGTGGTGAAACCAGTAGCAGCCCACTAGATTTGACTCTGGCAGCTTATTGAAGAAATTTATGCTAAAAAGTCCCAAAAATGAACCAAAATGTGCTCAGAATCTGCAAAATGGGTCAAAAATATGCCCAAAACTTGACAAAAGTGTCCAAATGTACCAAAATTTTCCCAAGTTGTATCAAAATGTGTTGAAGCTTCACCCAGATAAACCTTAATTTGTTAACAGGAACAGCAAACTTCAATAATTTGGGTCGTTATTAATAGAGACATAATGGGTCCTGAGGCTGGACCAGCTGAGAACCACTGGACTAGACCACTTCTGTAGGTCTTCCTCAATCTTTTTAATTAGTGGTATATAATTCAATTTATAGAGGTTTTTTTAGGTTGTTATCCACAGTTATACCAAGATATTTAACACCCATTGGAGACCATTTAAATGCAGCTTCACACTCAGAGTGATTGATAGTCAGTAGTTCACTTTACAACCTGAGACAGGAGCATCTAAACCAAGCAAGTGCTTCAGTTGAATAAGGGATGGAGACGGGTCAGTTGTATATAACATGACATCATCGGCCAGCAAATTAACTTTATGAGCCGTCTGACCATAAAACCCTCCATAGAGTCCCGCCTGGTTGCTTCTGCCAAAGGTTCTATAGCCAGAACATAGAGGCGGGTGGATCTATCCAGAGGGAACACAGAGGACACCTGCCCTTCCCTGGTAACCCTCGCTTTAGGTTTGTACAGAGTCCTCACCCAGTCAATACCTTCAACAGGTCGGGCCACTCCAGCCCATCAAAGGCCTCCTCAGCGTCTAATTCCACCACGGCTGGTCTGAACTGGATTCTGCTGAATGAATTATATCGAACAGTTAATTACTGGCAGATATGAGCTTCTGAATGAAGCCACTTTGGTCTGGACTCATTATTTTTGGTAATACATCACCAAGTCTATTTGCTAACAGCTTGAGATCAATTTAAAATCAGTGTTTAATAAAGAAATAGGTCGATAGGAGGCACATTTCACTGGGTCTTTATTTTTCTGATGTATAACTGTTATTCTAAAAGATTCTGGCAAAGCGTAGATGATGAATTTATTACACCTGTAATTAGCGGGATGAGTAAATCTTTAAATTCCTGATAATATTCGGGAGGAGAACCATCCTCTCCTGGAGCTTTGTTAGACTGAGGTGAGTTTAAAGCTTTGTTCATTTCTGCCTGGGCAAAAGGGAGGTCGAGACTCTTTCAGTCCTCATCGTTGATTTCTGATGATTCAATTGTGGATAAAAACATTATCAGTGTGTGTAAATGTGTCATTTATCTCTGTTGGGTTGTATGAGATTAATACACCCATATCGGTTTGAACAGCATCGATCCTCCTACTGCTTTCCTCTGCCTTTTAATGTATGGTATTGAAGCTTTCTCTGAACTAAAGATTGGTGTCATTAGAACCATTTCCTTTAGTCTTTTTCCAATTGTAGAATTTCTTTTTCTAGCTTTTCAGTATCTTCCTTGTATTTCTTCTTTAGACCTTTTGTATAGGAAATAATTTGGCCCCTTAAATATCACATAAGATAAAACAACTGGGGAGGAGGCCCACACAGTATCACAGAAAAGCTTCATTTGATCTCTTGTGATTAGTTCAGACGCCATCTATCGGCTCCTCTGGGGACATCAGGGAACAAAACTGACGTGGTTAACGGCGAGTGGTCAGACAGAATTCTGGATAAACATTCAGATTCCAATAAAGAGGATTAGAAAAACAAATCAGTTCTAGTGTGGGAATTATGAGGGCATGAATAAAAGGAATAATGTCCATTAGGTTTAGGTCTTTCATAAAAGTTTGAGTTGTCTTAGCTGCTTTTGACCTGGAGGTGGTTTTGGGTGATTTGTCCAGTGCAGGATCTAAAGTTGAAATCACCCCCTATTAGTACATTATGTTGTCTGTATATAAATTGAGGAGTGACCGTTTTTCTGAAAATATTCTACAACTAACACCAGAAGTATCGCCCTAAAGGATCAATAATACTCTCAAAAATGTCCAAAGGAGTGTTTTATTCACTAAAATGGCCACTCCTCTGGCCCTTGAATGGAAAGAAGATATCACCTGGCCCACTCTCTTCTTAATTTCTGATGCTCTTGTAACGTGAGGTGGGTTTCTTGGATGACAGCTATGTCCACTTTTAACTTTTTTACGTGACCCCAACCTGACGTCTTTATTACTGAACATGTTAAAGAGGTTTTCAGAAGCCTTTTCAAGCAGAACTCTACTGAATCTGATCCAGAAGACTTTGAAGGAGCAAAACCTGAACCCAGACTGACGCTGAGCTTCCTGTCCAGGTGGAGGTGGAGGAGGAGCAGAAGGAGTGGAGGAGTCTCAGTGTGTCTGCAGAGACTGTAGGAGGACAGAGCAGCAGCAGAGCCGTCCACAGACACTGGTGATCCTCTGTCACCTCCACAGGAACTCAGGGACCAGGATGGACTCCACTCTGTTCTCAGTTCTCACTGCAGCTCTGACACTCATCTCCACTGGTCTGATTCCTGTCAGTCACTGCTGCATGAAGCTCTCCACCTCCCAGAACATGGACCAGTCAGAGTCTCTACACACCAGCTGCTGCTGCTGCTTCAACCTCTGGATCATCAGGACACACTTCATCCTCTCAGCACCAACATCCTCCTGATCATCATCACCTCCACCTGCAGAGAGAAGAAGACAGAGCAGAGGAGATCAGTGAGTTTGATCAGCTGATCATCAGCATAAAGAGCAGCAGGACTTCAGTCCTGTTCACAGCAGCAGCTTCATGCTAACGTGTTGGAGTGAACACACTGAGCTCCAAGCTCACACACCTGCACACACTGTCAGCATCAGGCGTGTTCCTCTGCACATGTCACTGCAGTCCACATGGAAACAAGCTGCTGACAGTCATCAAGCTTCATCACTGCACAAACTCTTCCTCATGGATTTACTGCTGCTCCATCTGAACCAACAGTCTCTGTGAGTCCATCAACATCTCATCTGTCTACAAACTAACTCAGAGTCTGGCAGCAAAGGGGCCACAACATCTGTTCAGATGCTTCTGGAAGGTTCAACATCTGGAAGAGACTGAATCAAACAGCACATGTCTGTAGAATAAAGAGGTCTGATCAGACTCAAGTCCAGTTAAACAGTCATTTGATGGTCAGACATGGTCAAAGATCAAATTCATGTTGGTACTAAAGCAGATTATTGCTGAGACATTATTTCCAGTGGTGTCCTGTTTCTCAGTTTACATGGAGGTTCATTATTCCTGTGGTTTTATCTGGAGCTGAACCAAAGGATCAGATGGGAGTCAAACAGCAGGAGATGCTGAGAGAAAGACTAAATGTGATGAAGCTGCTGTGAAATAAGAGCCAGAGGTCTGCAGGCTTCAGTCTCACTGATCTCAGAGCTGTGACTAACATCAGCCTGATCAGCTGATCACTGTTGACATGAGACAACAAACAGTCAGATCAGACCTGATGGACCCTCTGATGGAGGAGGACCACTGTCTGTGCACATCTGGAAGGCTGTCAGCTGGAATCAGCTTCATGTCCTCAACACATCAACACAACAACAACAGTGGGCTTCACATCCACTCAAACACATGATGACAACCAGCTTGTGGCTCCTCTGATTGGCTGACTGCTGTCTCTGTGTTCCTGTCCAGTCCTGGAGTCTGTCTCCATTCTGCTTCACAGCTTCACTGAGAAGCTGCAGGTTTACAGGAGACACTGGATCTTTGCTCTGATACCGACTGTTTACTAGAAAACTGACTGACTGGAACCTTCTACTTACTCCAGAGTCTTCAGGCTGCAGTCTGGACTCTCCACAAGATCCTTCAGATGTTTCACTGATGAATCCTTCAGGTAGTTTCCTCTCAGGTCCAGATGTTCCAGATGGGAGGGGTTGGACTTCAGAGCTGAGACCAGAGAATCACAGCTGATCTCTGACAAACCACAGCGCCTCAATCTGAATAAAGAATAAAAGATGTGGATCAGATCAGTGATGATCCATCAGATGTGTTCTTCACCTGCAGGTCTGCCTTCATCTGTCTGCATGTGTCAGTGTGTTTGTGTGTTTAGGATCAATATCAGTGATCAGACATGATCAGTCAAATCACATTGAAGTGAACAAACCAAAGAAATATTTCTGCTTCTCTCAGTAAACTTATTCTCTTCTAACTGATCTGAGTTCCGAGGATCTTCTGGATCCACATGTGACTCTCCAGCTCTAATTACAAACATTCATTTCCTTCAACAACCAACAGGAACATTTTCTACACTTCCTGATTCAAACACTCCACTTTGGTCTCAACAAACTCAATTTAAGACACAAACAGAAAATGTGGCCCAGAGCAGATTTACAGCTTCATGATGGAAGTTCTGTTGGAACATAGATGAGCTTCAGTCGTCATTAAACACACATCAGATCTACAACAGTAACAGACAGTCAGTGAACTGACCTCAGAGTCTTCAGGATGCAGTCTGGACTCTCCAGAAAACCACACAGATGTTTCACTCCTGGATCCTTCAGGTTGTTCTCACTCAGCTCCAGATGTTCCAGATGTGAGGGGTTGGACTTCAGAGCTGAGGCCAGAGAATCACAGCTGATCTCTGACAAACTGCAGTAAATCAATCTGAATAAAGAATAAAAGAAGTGAGTTGAGGAGACAGAGTTCCTTGTTGAAACCATCCAGAGGTCCATCATGTGTTCAGAGATGAAGAAGCTTCTCAATGTACAAGTTGATCAAATGGAAACTCCAAACAGCTGAAGCCAACAGGAAGCAGCTTCCAACAGTCCAACAGAACCAGAGAAGAAGAGCTCTCATTCATATTAATGACAACATGCTGCTGCTCCAATCAACACGGAGTGACTTCAGCTCTGAAACTCTGCAGCTCCACCAGCGGCTCTATCCATACAAACTGATGCTGAGCAACAAACACCAGAAAAACACTCTGACATTTATTTCACTTCCTGCTCAGAGTCACAGAAACACACAGGAAGGAAACCAGGACAAGACCAGGCTCCAGACTCTAGAAGATCTTCATGTTCTGGAACCATGGACACATTTCAATCAGGACTCTACATTCACATCATCTCATTATTGATCATCTGTCATTGATAGTGGAAAGTGTCCATCAGTGTTCAGAGGACAAGGTGACGTCTTCACACTGTTTTCTAAACACAAACATCTTCACTTTCAAACCTCACAAAGCAGAGAAAAGAAGAACATCAGCAGAACTGAAGCAGAAGATGTTCCCATTGCTCCTGATCAATGACTTCAACTAGTCATCAACTGGATCTTCTGCTCATTCAACAACTGATGGATCAGCTTCACATTTCATCAGCAGCTACATCAAATGGAGCATCTTGGATTAGAACATTTCACTTCCTACAACATCTCATGGCTTCATCCAAGTGTTGAACCAGCAGATGCTGAATATTAGTTTCTGTCTGTCAGGATGAAAAACTGCTTCAGTTCCAGCTCAAACTATCAGTCCACTGTTTGATGAGTCCAAGGACTAAACATCAGAAACTCTTCATCATGGTTGGAGTCACTGATCCAGTAAAACACCAAACTGGTTCCAGTCTGTCAACACTTTGTTTTCTGTCACATTCAACTGAACATCTGTGCTTTTGGACTGTTGCTGGAACAAAACCAGATGTTTGAAGACGTCACCTTGAACTCTGACAAAGTGGGATCAACTCTTTTCACTGTTTCTACCTTTTAGACATGATTTCAGTCACTGGCAGTAAATAAAGTCCAGAATAATCCTGAGCTGCTGGTTTGAATCTGACCTGAAGACAAACATGAGGTCAGATATGAGCTGAAGATCTGCTGTGTCACAGTTTCTCAGTCAGTTATTCTCTGGAGGATTTTTATTCTTCTACTGAGCTTTGAAATGTGCAGCTCAACATTTGTGTTCCTCAGTCAAAGGACTAAACAGAGAAGAAGAAACCAGACGTCATCATGAAGATCCTCAGTGTGGATCAGTAGAAGATCAGCCTGATGGCTGCAGCTTAGTGTCACCACAACTTTACATCACATTCATCTCAGCACACAAACTAAACATGATGTCTGACCTCAGAGTCTTCAGGATACAGTCTGGACTCTCCAGAAAACCACACAGATGTTTCACTCCTGGATCATGCAGGTTGTTGTCACTCAGGTCCAGATGTTCCAGATGTGAGGGGTTGGACTTCAGAGCTGAGGCCAGATAATCACAGCTGATCTCTGACAACCAGCAGTTCTCCAATCTGAATAAAGAATAAAAGATGTGGATCAGATCAGTGATGATCCATCAGATGTGTTCTTCACCTGCAGGTCTGCCTTCATCTGTCTGCATGTGTCAGTGTGTTTGTGTGTTTAGGATCAATATCAGTGATCAGACATGATCAGTCAAATCACATTGAACTGAACAAAGCAAAGAAATATTTCTGCTTCTCTCAGTAAACTTAGTCTCTTCTAACTGATCTGAGTTCAGAGGATCTTCTGGATCCACATGTGACTCTCCAGCTCTAATTACAAACATTCATTTCCTTCAACAACCAACAGGAACATTTTCTACACTTCCTGATACAAACACTCCACTTTGGTCTCAACAAACTCAATTTAGGACACAAACAGAAAATGTGGCCCAGAGCAGATTTACAGCTTCATGATGGAAGTTCTGTTGGAACATAGATGAGCTTCAGTCGTCATTAAACACACATCAGATCTACAACAGTAACAGACAGTCAGTGAACTGACCTCAGAGTCTTCAGGCTGCAGTCTGGACTCTCCACAAAACCACACAGATGTTTCACTCCTGGATCCTGCAGGATGTTCTCACTCAGCTCCAGATGTTCCAGATGTGAGGGGTTGGACTTCAGAGCTGAGACCAGAGAATCACAGCTGATCTCTGACAACCTGCAGTCCTCCAATCTGAATAAAGAATAAAAGATGTGAGTTGAGGAGACAGAGTTCCTTGTTGAAACCATCCAGAGGTCCATCATGTGTTCAGAGATGAAGAAGCTTCTCAATGTACAAGTTGATCAAATGGAAACTCCAAACAGCTGAAGCCAACAGGAAGCAGCTTCCAACAGTCCAACAGAACCAGAGAAGAAGAGCTCTCATTCATATTAATGACAACATGCTGCTGCTCCAATCAACACGGAGTGACTTCAGCTCTGAAACTCTGCAGCTCCACCAGCGGCTCTATCCATACAAACTGATGCTGAGCAACAAACACCAGAAAAACACTCGGACATTTATTTCACTTCCTGCTCAGAGTCACAGAAACACACAGGAAGGAAACCAGGACAAGACGAGGCTCCAGACTCTAGAAGATCTTCATGTTGTGGATCCATGGACACATTTCAATCAGGACTCTACATTCACATCATCTCATTATTGATCATCTGTCATTGATAGTGGAAAGTGTCCATCAGTGTTCAGAGGACAAGGTGACGTCTTCACACTGTTTTCTAAACACAAACATCTTCACTTTCAAACCTCACAAACCAGAGAAGATCCTCAGTGTGGATCAGCAGAAGATCAGCCTGATGGCTGCAGCTTAGTGTCACCACAACTTTACATCACATTCATCTCAGCACACAAACTAAACATGATGTCTGACCTCAGAGTCTTCAGGATGCAGTCTGGACTCTTCAGAAAACCACACAGATGTTTCACTCCTGGATCCTTCAGGTCTTTGTTCCATCTCAGGTCCAGATGTTCCAGATGTGAGGGGTTGGACTTCAAAGCTGAGACCAGAGAATCACAGCTGATCTCTGACAAACTGCAGTCCTTCAATCTGAATAAAGAATAAAAGATGTAGATCAGATCAGTGATGATCCATCAGATGTGTTCAACAAACTCAATTTAGGACACAAACTATGACGTCATATTTGTGCCACATTTCTGAGCATGTAATGCGAAGTTTTGATCACAAAAACATGTTTTGAAAGAACTCAAAATTATATGTTGTGTAAAAGTTATAATCCAGAGAAAAAAGCAGTCTGAGTGAACAACTATCAATAACATGCTCTAGAATAGTTTCCATGCTTGCTGAATAAACATAAACATGCATTAACAGTATTTCTCCTCAGTTTTCTCCGACTCTCTCTCTCTCTCTCTTCCACTGCTCAGCTCTGCTCGTAGCTGCTCAACATGTCACAGCGTTACGATGAGCCTCAAGTCAACCAATCAGGAGTCGGACTGGACAAATTCTGATTGGCTGTTTCAGCATCCAATCGTAACTCGGCGATGACAAGCACGCTACCGAGCTCTCTAGCGGACGACGGTGCTACCAAGTACGTACTCCAAAGGGCGGGAGTGTTTACTTGGTTCAAGTGCAGTTGAAACAGCAGCTTTATGACGTCACCACCTCAGCTCCTCTACTCGGATTATTTTTACCGGGAAAAACAACGAAATGGAATCAGACAAATAGCACTGCCCTGCCTCTTTACATTTTAATAGAAAAACAATTAATATTTATGTTTTTTAAGCTTTGGAAGGCCGTTCTATAATATTTATTTAACGTTTTAGAGGCAGGGTTTTTAGACAGCTGTAGTTTGAGATGCAGTTGAACTGAACCGTCTTATTCTCAGATCAACAAAGTAACTGAAGAATTACTAAACTAGCTGAGGACACCAGCTAATGCAGGACTGTTTGATAGAAGCACGTGTTTTATTTGATTACACCTCAGGCAGGGATGGATGGGCTTGACTGGACAGTTTCAATATTAACATGACTAAAATACATTAGCCTTCATTCTACAGACAGACCTGCTGTTAGTCCTCAAACATCCACTATTGATTCTACAGTTGAAAAGACATTTAATTATTTCATCAGATTTAAGAGATTTCACTTTGTAACAGGACTACAGTCTCTAAACACGGCTGTAAAACATGACGCCTCTCCTCCTCCTGCTGTTCTTCAGTGGAGCTGATCAGCCTTCAGCCTCCATCACCTCCATCAGGCTGGTCCAGATGCTGCAGAAGGTCCACAGATGGAGCTGCTGATGTTCTGTCTGGAGTCTCCAGCAGCCAGTGAGGACCTGGGTTTCTTCAGCTGTCCCTCAGTAGAACAGGGCTTCAATGTTAGTTTTAAAGCCGTTACAGTCATAAGAATAGAAGAACTTTGTACTACAGGTAACGAAGACAACACAATAATTCAGAGTACAAAGTCAGCGATCGAGTGCAACGATAACTAACAATATAAAAATAGTGAACAATGTAATTTACACTGTGAGGCCCAAGTGTGACTGGAAGATACCCTTAAAACTACTTTATCCCTGTTTAACCGCTACAGAACCGTCAGAGCGGCGGCAAGTTTCAGAAAGTCTGGCCGAGCTAAGGCTGCTCTCGACGGGCTACTGTGAGCGCTGACCTCTGGGTCGCAGCTGTCAAACCGGGACGCTCACTTCACCGAAATCATTGAAGTAAATTTAGAAGCAGGCTTTATCTGGATAAACTGACCACGTATTTGATATTTATACAACCACTTTCTCTCCTCAGATAATCTGAAAACTACATTTTGTGTCCCAATAACAGCAGTATTTACAAAGACTTGTATGACCGATGAGAGTTTTCTCCTCGGCTTTTGACGCTGGTTGGCAAGAAATGCATTATGGGAGACTTTGCTGCCTCAAGTCCACACAAGTCTGGTCCCATTGGATGCTGAAACAGCCAATCAGAAATTGTCCAGTCCGACTCCTGATTGGTTGACTTTGAGGCTCATCGTAACGCTGTGACATGTTGAGCAGCTACGAGCAGAGCTGAGCAGTGGAAGAGAGAGTCGGAGAAAACTGAGGAGAAATACTGTTAATGCATGTTTATGTTTATTCAGCAAGCATGAAAACTATTCTAGAGCATGTTATTGATAGTTGATCACTCAAACTGCTTTTTTTTCACTGGATTATAACTTTTACACAACATGTAATTTTGAGTTCTTGCAAAACATGTTTTTGTGATCAAAACTTCACATTACATGCTCAGAAATGTGGCACATAAATAAAAGCATAACAAACAGAAAATGTGGCCCAGAGCAGATTTACAGCTTCATGATGGAAGTTCTGTTGGAACATAGATGAGGTTCAGTCGTCATTAAATACAGATCAGATCTACAACAGTAACAGACAGTCAGTGAACTGACCTCAGAGTCTTCAGGCTGCAGTCTGGACTCTCCAGAAAACCACACAGATGTTTCACTCCTGGATCCTTCAGGTCTGTGTTCTTGCTCAGGTCCAGATGTTCCAGATGTGAGGGGTTGGACTTCAGAGCTGAGTTCAGATAATCACAGCTGATCTCTGACAAACTGCACTTTATCAATCTGAATAAAGAATAAAAGATGTGGATCAGATCAGTGATGATCCATCAGATGTGTTCTTCACCTGCAGGTCTGCCTTCATCTGTCTGCATGTGTCAGTGTGTTTGTGTGTTTAGGATCAATATCAGTGATCAGACATGATCAGTCAAATCACATTGAAGTGAACAAAGCAAAGAAATATTTCTGCTTCTCTCAGTAAACTTAGTCTCTTCTAACTGATCTGAGTTCAGAGGATCTTCTGGATCCACATGTGACTCTTCAGCTCTAATTACAAACATTAATTTCCTTCAACAACCAACAGGAACATTTTCTACACTTCCTGATACAAACACTCCACTTTGGTCTCAACAAACTCAATTTAGGACACAAACA
The DNA here is from genome assembly GCA_024666655.1 of Dascyllus trimaculatus. Taxonomy (NCBI): domain Eukaryota; kingdom Metazoa; phylum Chordata; class Actinopteri; family Pomacentridae; genus Dascyllus; species Dascyllus trimaculatus. Next base: position 35,330 of record JAMOIN010001922.1, read on the forward strand.
GAAAATGTGGCCCAGAGCAGATTTACAGCTTCATGATGGAAGTTCTGTTGGAACATAGATGAGCTTCAGTCGTCATTAAACACACATCAGATCTATGGACGTCTGGTTCATCAATGGAGCAGACATACACATGTGAAACTGTTCTCCCAGCTTTTCCAGAGAAACAGTCACTGAATAACTCGTTAAAAAACTACTGGGTGGCAAAAACAATGGATCAGAGGGAAAATACCAAAGGCCTTAAAAGAGGAGCAACGATGTGAAAAACCAAGTAAAAGGCACATCAGCAATGACTGGCATCACCGAAGCAGAGCAAGCTAACTCCGGCCATGCAGATACAGACACTGATGGAAGGCACAGCCCCGGAACAAGCAGTGGCCCCGGGGACATCATAACAGCAATAAAGGAACTAAAAGAGGGCTTGAAGGGCGGCAACAACAACCTACGACTGGAAACCAACCGACTGGAAAAGAAGACAACAGTAAACTCAACAAACTAACGACCGACCTGCAGGGTTTATCTGACCGATTGGCTCAGTAGAGACACGGATGGATCAGGTTGAGGCGTGGGCGGCGGAGGCTACCGAGGAGATCTGCTCCTGGAGCAACAACAGACCCTGCAGAGGAAGTTCACTGATCTACAATCCCAGTCCAGAAGAAACTATCTACGTGGATTTGGAGAAGCCGAGGGCAAGAGGGAAATTTGGTGTCACAATTCATGGAGGGACTCCTCAGGAGGGAGCTGCCATTACCCCAAGACTTGCAGTTCAACATACAGTGAACCCCGTTCACCTGCCTTCAGACCCAGATCAGAGGCCCCATGAGATCAGCAATCATCAATGTCCAGGAGTTTACTGCCAAAGAGTTGGTACTGAAAGAAGCATGGAAGAAGGAGAAAATACAGCTGAGCAACAGGACACTGTCCTTCAACCACGACTACACAACAGAGATCGTAAAAAGGCTAAAGGAGTACGACGAGATAAAGAAAGTCCTCAAGGAAAAAGGTATTCACTTTCAAACACCCGACTCAAGCATGAGGATCCACTGGACCATCGGAGTTCAGACATTCTCCAGTACATCGGAGGTAATGAGGGAGCTGAAGAGTCGTGGGTCTCCATGGAGGAGCCGAGGAGAGCAGAGAAGCCCTGCAGTGGTGTGGAGCAGCTCCAGCAGCTGGTAGGATGCAACAGGCACCGGGTCGCTGGGAGAGACGGTCGGAGGCTGCCCAGAGAGTGAAGGAGGAACTGCAGGAGTTTCAAAAGGGTCAAGTCCAGTAAATGACCGAGGACTGAACTTGTGTGACTCAGTACAGTAACTTCAGTGTGTTTTTAAAATCAGAATGTAATATTTTAGTGCCAGGGAGAAGCAGTCTCCTTATAATATAGGAGAAGTTGGACTAATAGGATGGTGGAGTTCAAGGTATCTGACTCCATAACCAGTGAGGAGGAGCAAAGGCCTCCTCCTTTGGAGGTCTGTTTCCTTCATAATATTGTTCTTGTTGTGTTCAGGGAGTCTACTGTCTCATTAGGATCTCAAATAAGCACAACAGGCTCACATCGTTTAAAGAGTTTCCTTAAACAGGAATGGTCTCAGCAACCCAGCAAAGAGGAGTAAGGTGTTGGCAAAAATGAAAAGAAAAGCACAAGTCATATTTCTACAGGAGACCCATAAGTCTGGTCAACAACACGACAAGATGAGTCAGTCTGGGTCCTCCAAGTCCTGTTTCTGTTCTGTAAGAACAGTGGGAAAAGACGAGCCGCCACTCTTATTTCTAACTGTTAGTTTGACTTCATTAAGGAGAAGGGAGATGAAGAGGGCAGATATATCATTATAAAGACAAGACAGATAATACAGTGGTCACATTCTACATGTTTATGCTCCACCACAGAGCCAGAGGAGTTTCTGTAGAGAACTATTTGACACGATAACCTCAGAATCTGAGGGTCTCTTAGTTTGTGTGGGCGACTGGAACATGGCTCTAAATGATTCTGTTGACACAACAAGCACAAAGAAACCGACCCGTTAAATCAAAAGATCTCAATCCGTCAGTCAGAGAAGCAGGTTTGTTCGATGTCTGGAGGAGCCTCCATACAAGAGGAGAAGGTTTCACTCACTACTCAGCCACTCACCATTCAACAACAGACCAAAGGACTGCTTGGACAGTTCAGGGAGCTGAGAGAGCAAATGGACAACAACTTAAAAGATGAATTAGAAGAGAAACTGAGATTTGCTAAACAGACATTTTATGAGTCAGGATCAAAGGCAGCAAACACTTTAACAAAAGGCTGAAGGTCCCAAAAACAAAATAAACCTGCAGTACACAGCATTAAAACCCTGCATCTAACAGATGAACCCAGGATCCAGATGAAATCCACCAAACATTTACAAATTACTATGAATCATGAAACTCACAACCTTAAACGGCTGAGGAAGAAAAACCAGGACCCAGATCTCCCATCTAGAGGAAGCAGGGCTGGTCCTGAGTATACGAATATTCATTCGTTGTGGTATTAAGATCATAATTTAGATAGTCCAATAGTTGAGTGCGCCACCGTGGGGCGTTGCCAAGGCTCTAGAACTCCACCGAGGCTCTAGAACTCCACCGAGGATCTAGAACTCCACCGTGGTTCTAGAACTCCACCGAGGATCTAGAACTCCACCGAGGATCTAGAACTCCACTGAGGATCTAGAACTCCACTGAGGATCTAGAACTCCACCGAGGATCTAGAACTCCACTGAGGATCTAGAACTCCACCGTGGTTCTAGAACTCCACCGAGGATCTAGAACTCCACCGAGGATCTAGAACTCCACTGAGGATCTAGAACTCCACCGTGGTTCTAGAACTCCACCGAGGATCTAGAACTCCACCGAGGATCTAGAACTCCACCGAGGATCTAGAACTCCACCGTGGTTCTAGAACTCCACCGAGGCTCTAGAACTCCACCGAGGATCTAGAACTCCACCGTGGTTCTAGAACTCCACCGAGGATCTAGAACTCCACCGAGGCTCTAGAACTCCACCGTGGTTCTAGAACTCCACCGAGGATCTAGAACTCCACTGAGGATCTAGAACTCCACCGTGGTTCTAGTACGAGGACCTGCCAACTCCGGTGTCAATGTTAGACGACTATGACAAGATGCCAGGTTATAAAGTGAACGGTAACAAAACACACATCCTTCCTTTAAATTATAAAGCAGCAAAGAAATCAGACAGATCTACAAATTAAAGTGTGAAGCACCGTCTATAAACATTTGGGAGTGTTTCTAACACAAGATCTGAGTAAACTATACAAAGTGAATTACAACACTAGAAACAAACATGTTCAGAAAGACATGGCTAAATGGTTCCACTGCAGCTCAGAACAAACACTGTGGAAACACAAACATCCTGACTGGATGTGTGGAGATCAGACTGCTGAAGCATCACTTTCACATCAGCTTTACATTCAGACACACAGCAGGACTGTGGATTCTGTCCTCCATCTTGGAACCCTGCAGTCAGCTGATCAGAGGATTTCTAAAGACACAATTATTACTGACACTGATAACTAATAACACTGATGTGAACACTAGGATGTGCAGGTTTGTGATCCACCATCAATGGTTATTATTCTACCTGCTGATATGAAGGAACATGATGATGATCACAGTTAATCAGCACTAATGACTCCACGTATTCATTTGGACACAAATGTCATCAAGTCAAGAAGGAAAACCTCCAGATGTAGAACATCAGCACCAACATGAACCTGAAGCAGGATCTAACTGAACTGTTAACAGCTGGACTCTGACCTGAGAGTCTCCAGTTTACAGTCTGGATCCTTCAGTCCAGCACAAAGACTCTTCACTCCTGAATCCTTCAGTCTGTTCCAGCTCATGTCCAGTTCTTTCAGACTGGAGGACGGAGAGCTGAGGACTGAGACTAGAGCTTCACAGCTTCTCTTTGAGAGGTTACACCAGCTCATCCTGAGGGAGAATTAACAATAAACACAAACTTAATGTTTCAATCATCATGTACAACATTAAACATGTTGGAAATAGTTGATGAATCCACCTACTGAGCTTTGGTTGAGGCTTTGACCACCGGCAGCAGCCTCAGAAGAGCCTCCTCTGAACCAGAGTATTTCTTCAGGTTGAACTCGTCCAGATCTTCTCCTGATGACAGTAAGATGAAGACCAGAGCCGACCACTGATCAGGAGACAGTTTATCTGTGGACAGACGTCCTGATCTCAGGAACTGTTGGACCTCCTCCACCAGAGAAACATCCTTCAGTTCATTCAGACAGTGGAACAGGTTGATGCTTCTCTCTGCAGACTTGTTCTTCCTGATCTTCTTCTTGATGTTCTGGACTGTTTCCTGATTGGTCTGTGAGCTACTTCCTGTCTGTGTCAGCAGGCCTCCTAGTTTCTTCTGATTGGTCGGCAGTGACAGACCCAGGAGGAAGCGCAGGAACAGGTCCAGGTGTCCGTTTGGACTCTGTAAGGCCTCGTCCACAGCTCTCTGGTAGAAACCTGTTGTTGGATCAACTTTCTTTCTGAACCGTTCAGGCCACCAAGATGTTGTTTGTTGTTTTTCCAGCAGGTTGGTTCCAGACTTGATGAAGGTCTGATGGACATGAAGAGCAGCCAGAAACTCCTGAACGCTCAGATGGATGAAGCAGAACACAGTGTTCATGTACATACTACTCTCCTTTTTAAAGATCTGAGTGAACACTCCAGAGTACTTTGAGGCTGTTCTCATGTCGATGCCACACTCTGTCAGGTCGGACTCGTAGAAGATCAGCTTTCCTTTCTGCAGCTGATTAAAAGCCAGTTTTCCCAGAGACTCAATCATCCTCCTGCTGTCTGGACTCCAGTGTGGATCTGTCTCAGCTCCTCCATCATACTTGACCTTCTTGACTTTGGCCTGAACCACCAGGTAGTGGATGTACATCTCAGTCAGGGTGCTGGGCAGCTCTCCTCCCTCTCTGCTTCCCAGCAGCTTCTCCACAACTGTAGCAGTGATCCAGCAGAACACTGGGATGTGGCACATGATGTGGAGGCTTCGTGATGCCTTCACGTGGGAGATGATCCTGCTGGCCTGCTGCTCATCTCTGGATCTCTTCCTGAAGTACTCCTCCTTCTGTGGGTCGCTGAACCCTCTGACCTCCGTCACCATGTCCACATAGTCACGAGGGATCTGATTGGCTGCTGCAGGTCGTGTGGTTATCCAGAGGCGAGCAGAGGGAAGCAGCTTTTTATTCCTGATCAGGTTTGTCAGCAGCACATCCACTGAGGTGGACTCTGTCACATCAGTCAGGATCTTCTTGTTGTGGAAGTTCAGAGGAAGGCGACACTCATCCAGACCATCAAAGATCAACACAACCTGGAAGCGTTCAAACCTGCAGATTCCTGCTTCTTTGGTTTCACTGAAGAAGTGATGAACAAGTTCCACCAAGCTGAACTTTCCCTCTTCCAGTAAATTCAGCTCTCTGAAGGTGAATGGGAACATGAAGTGGATGTCCTGGTTGGTTTTGTCTTCAGCCCAGTCCAGAGTGAACTTCTGTGTTAACACTGTCTTCCCGATGCCAGCCACTCCCTTTGTCATCACTCTTCTGATTGGTTTGTCTCTTCCAGGTGAGCCTTTAAAGATGTCTTCATGTCTGATGCTTGTTTCTTCTCTGTTTGTTTTCCTGGATGCTGCTTCAATCATGCTGACCTCATGTTCATCACTGAGCTCTGCAGTCCGTCCCTCTGTGATGTACAGCTCTGTGTAGATGTCATTCAGGAAGGTTTGTCCTGCTGTAGCCACGCCCTCAGACACAAACTGGAACTTCTTCTTCAGACCACACTTCAGCTTGTCTTGACACTCCCTCAGAATCTCTGAATGAATAAACAACAGAAGACACCAATGAGAAGATGCTGTACAACAATGATGAGACACGTCCTGATCAGAGTGGCGTCTGTTCAGATCCTGGGGGGATCATATTTCATCATATTTCTCTGACTTACCTTCAGGTTCTTTGATGCTTTTTAGGATGTTCTCCACCAGATCAATTCTGGGGATCTTCTTCAAAACCTCTACAGCCACTTTAATGGTGTAGATGCAGTAGCTCCTCAACATCTGATCCACTGTGTCCATCCTGTCTGCTTTCTCCAGTCGACTCCTTGGGATGGCCTCAAAGTTTAGGATCTTCTCATGCAGGAGCCACTTGAATCTTTTAAACTGCTTGTCTGTCAAATCGTCCAAAATCTGATAAAGGACTTCTCGGGGTGTTTCTACCCTGTAAAGATTCAAGACAAACAATCAAATATTAAAGCTGCAACAAGCGTTGAATGGGTCCTTGAAGACTCATTCATGTCGGGACATTGCACACGAACTTCCTGTTACCAACAGGTGGCGCTATGACTGTTAATGACGGTTGGGTTAAATCCTAACCCATTTTTTGGCATACAAATGAAAGCTACTATAATTAATTAGCATGTACTTGGCTCTATAAACTCTAATAACTTCCATCAGAGCAGGACAACATCCCAGCCAACAGGAATATTCCACTCTATAAAACATGTGCTGTCCTCTTGACAGTTAGTTCCACTATAACCATGACTGACTATTAGCTTGTAGATGTGGTTGTTCAGATCTCTATATAAAAAATACCTCTGCTATACCCAACTTTAACAAAAATAGCTCTCACAAACTCACAGAAACTAACAAAATATATGGATATCTTCAGTTTTCTTCTTCATCCTTCTTCAAAACAATGAAAACCAGGACATTTTCCTCACTTGATAGAAAAGAGGACACGTCCTGGGAAAACAGGACGTTTGGTCACCCTACTCAGGGGGTCGTCACGGCCACGCCCTTTGACTAATGCAGAAGACTTTGAGAACTTTTAATTAGGGGAGTAACGGTACACAAAAATCATGTTTTGGTATGTACCTTGGTACAGAAGTCACGGTTCGGTACGGAACCCTCTGGAGTCGATGGACGCACCGGTGCGTCAAAGTGACCTGACCAATTTAAGATGACGTAGCAGCAAGACGCCTCGCTGAGTCTCCGTTTCAACTTGTGTCCAAAGTGTGGATTTCTAACTATCTACCAGTCTTTGAATTGTGTTGATCGGCCAAGTAAAACCAGAGTTATGACAGATAATAAACACCATACTTTCTCCACGTTTGGAGCTCCTTACAGCTTTGGTCTGGTCCACTTGTTTTACTCCTTTTTCATACTTTACCAGGAAACCCAAGTGATCCCAGACGGGTGGTTTTAACCACGGCGGAGCGTCTTCCAGCTGTTAGCATTAGCATCCCATTCGCTAGCCGTACGTCACAGAAGCACCGGCAGGAGAAAAAACGGTCCGTCACATCCTGTGTTCCACTGGAAACTCCTGCTTGTTTTTAGTTCCATAATAATGTGCAACTGTGAGACGGAGAAGGTCCGACACAACTGAGGGCACTATGAGGTTCACAGTTAAAACAATTCTTAATAGTCTTAAAAATTCATACCGCGGTACACCTCTGTTCCAAATGGAAAGCGCCTGTACTGAACGGTGTGGTACGGTTCGGTGTATTGTTCCACCCCTACTTTCAATCATTAGGGCCTGTTGTATAGCCTGGCCAAGTCTGAGGTGTCGTGGAGTTTCTCCTGAGGCAGGGGGGTCCAAGCTTTTATCAAAGGGGGCCACATCTGATGATGTGAAAATGACTGAGGGCCAACCATCCTACCTGACATTCTTTGAACCATTAAAGTTAAACACAAATGCACTCTTTCATAGAAATTCGATTTCAAATTACATAGTTTCTCATTTCTTCACATGGGAATGCAAATAACTGTAAGCTACCCCGGCATAAAGAGGTCTTAACAAAATCATTCTACCTTTCGTATCTGTAGGGCCACATTACATGAAGAAAGAAGCTGTCTGGGGAAAAAACTTCCAGGAAGCTAATAAATATCTTCACATCAGGTTGATTTTAAACATGACTTGTTATGGGGAATGAAATGTTGTCTGTCAGCTTTGAAGTTCAAAACATAGAACCATTTCACATGGAACGCCTAAAGGTACAGAACACCAACAGTGCAACACATAAAGCACCATAAGTCCAAGTGCATCTATTTATAAATGTGGTTTTGACCACAATACAAATGTAAAAGGGCAACATGTAAACTCTGAGTCTCAACCCGGACGCTGTGGTGGCAACTCAGACTCAGATCATCAATACTGACAACTTTGAGATGAGACTCAGAAATCAGCTTTTACTCTGTGAACTATGTTGCACCTTTAAGACACTGACAAATTAGAGTTTATTAACCTCAGAAGACCAAAGCAGGTAGCTTACTGGAACTGATGTGAAGGATGATGATGCTGAGATGTGGATTGCAGTACACAGGCCAGCTGTGGTTAAAGGTGGTGGTTGAGACGTACAGAATGTCACGCAGGTTAGAGTCACTCAGTCTGGTCTTTAAGTGGTTCTTGTTGAAGTTCATGACAGAGAATGTCTGCTCACACAGATATGTGGAGCCAAACAAGCTCAGCATTTTGTCTACAAATGTTGGAATCTCTGGAAACTTGCCTTCACCCAGCTGCCGTTAAAGTTCCTGACAGAAAGCTGTTGGTGTCGGCGGCTCCACTCGCTGTCACACTGCAGCTCACTGAGCTCCACTAGTAGATGATGAGGAGCATCATCAGGTCCACGGAGAAGGAGAAGAAAGGAGCAACATCTCCTTTTCAGTAGCAGATAGCAAACTCCTGCTTCTTCTCGGGTCAAACGTTGTCTGTGATTTTGATGACAGTCTTTGATAAACTCACCCTCTGCAAAAGGTTTGCCTTATTTAGTGATTAGCATCTCCACCTCGTAGCTCGCCTTTGTAGCATTTTCATTTGACTCACGGCTCATGTGAAAAGCTGCTGTGAAGCTAAGACAGCTAACAGCTGCTCCACCTTGCCGGACAGCTTGTCATCAGCATGTTTTCACTGGTCGTCTCTCTTTACGTTGAATTCTTTATACACGGCAAAAGACTTTTGGCAAATTAGGAAAACACAACTGTTTCATATTTCAGTGAAGAAATATTTCCCTCTGTCTGGAGGCGGCGACCCTCACAGTCAGCTTTCTTTTTTATCTCCAGTTAGTATTCCAGAAATCGGCTGAAAGGGTTGCAGCGGCGTCACAGGCAGCAGACGGCGACAACACAGTGATGCTGCCACCGATCGGTGACACAGAAAGTTTCATTTTGTACCTGAGTGTTGTGCACCGTTGGACAGAACTGGAGGACCATGAATTATACATTTAATGATAGAGGCTATAAAATCTAACCACGGGCCGCATTTGGCCAAATGATTTCTATTTGTGTCACAGAAACCTTTTAAAAGTTCATTTTAATCGAGCAACTAAAACCAACCATCAGAGACACGATATAGAACTGACAGATGGAATTATAGAGGAGTCATAGGAATACTTAGAGGCAGTGTTCTTACTTTGTGTCTGAGGGTTCAGGTTCTTCACTTAACTCTGGAGGACCTCCTTTGGACCGGTCCCTCTTCATAGACACACGGCTGGAGGCTGGAGGCTCTGCTCCGTCCTCCTCTTCCTCCACATCACTCATCTTCATCACTCAGTCTGAGAGGAAAACCAGCAACACTGACTGTGAGTCAAGATTGATTAGTATGTTCGACCAAGAAGCAGGTTTGTGAACATGTAAGACTTCTGTTGCCCCCACAGTAAATCATGATTGCAGCTTGGAAAGTTGTTGTTTCAGTCATGCAGTCTGGAGGCAACCTGGTGGCTGTGTTGTTGTCCCTTCACATCCACATATAACCCCTACAACCTATTTAATAAATCACTGATTTCACCACTTGGAGGTCAACATTTTAAAATCATGAAAACTAGACGACATGTTCAGTTGGATAATTCATGTAGGCCACAACAGAACACACTGTAAGTCTGAGCAGGCAGATGTTTCCAGCTGTTGTGTCCACACGGTAACCGTTCAAACCTTCTGCCTGCTGTGATTGAAGCAGCTGTTAAATTTACCCAACATTCAGCCGACTTGCTAAAACAGAGGGCTAGCAGCACCTTCACTACAGAATCTGTTAGCAGGCAGCAGAACATACGTATGTGTTTCCACCTGATGGAAGACAGAGGAACATAAAGCCTGACTTTAGAACAGACTGGACTCAATATTTAACTGACATAACCGTGTGTGTGACAGCTGGAAATATCTGCCCAGTTTAACATGTAGGAGAGGAAGTGAAACAGCTTCAGTAAAGATCATTTCAACAGATAGAAGCTCCTCAGCAGTCAGCATGAAAACACTCCTGAGATATAAGAACACCCAGAACAGAACAGGAACAAGGTTCAGAGGCTCATCGTTGTTTTCTGACAGCAGAACAATAATAATGTTGGACCAACACTCACCTTGTTCTCCTCCTCTGTCGACGGTAAAACGCAGTTTGAACTTTGTTACTTCCTCCTTCTGTTGTAGAATCACTCAGAGCTCCTCCTCTGTTTCTTGGAAATCACATGACTCCACCCAGCTGTGGGGTTTCCTGCCTTCAACAGATGTTCTGATGCTGATCAGCTGAACAAACATTTCCTCTCAGAGACACGTTGCTGCTGCTGGTGTTGCTCCAACACTGAAAGAAGAACGCCGTCACTTCATCAGCAGGTTTTCACCCATCAGGATCAGACTCTCTCAGGTGTGATCAGTGAACCTGAGCTCTGCACAGTGACATCACAACTCCACAGGACAGCAGCTGTGATGCAGTGTGACATCACAGCTGTCCACTGTCTTTATGGCTACAGTTCAGCGTCTCCACCACAGACAGTCTCTGTGTGGCCTCACAGTCCACTTTATCTCTGAGCCCAGCCTGCTGCTCATCAACCTGCAGCCATCAAACACTCGTCCACACAACACGCTGCAGACACACACATCACATCACATCACATGACATGACACACTCACACACACACTGAGGTCAAGCTTCAGGAGACACTGATTCAGTGTGAGAGCTACAAAGCAACCTGCTTCCTGCAGCCTCTGTGTTTCCATGCAGCCAGCTGTCCAGTCATGTCCCATCATGGAGCTAGAACAGGGGAGCCTCACTGTCCTCAGCAACACTCACATCCACTGAGACACACTCACAACATCCTCAGGTGGCCTCTGTGACTGGAGCTCCTCTTCTTCACCTCTCAGCTGCTCACAACAAAACACACTTTAACATCCAAACTCAGCCACTCACATGTTCAGTGGAAACAGTCCAGCTCACACAGAGTCTCACGTCTACACAACTATTGTGTATCTAGTCAACAAGCTGCTCTCTGGTGACAAACACTGACACCAAATGATGGTGTCTCCAACCTGCTGTGATCCAGCCTCATCATCAGTCTACACAGCTCTACATGAATCTACAGTCCTGTCACACAGCAAACTGACTGACACACTGTTCATTTAACTACAGCTGTTCAATGGGCTTTTCTCTGGAAACCACTTTCTACTGTGTGGATTCAACAACCAGCATCACTGATGTGACTGGAAGGTGAACTACTGACAGCATTAAAACACAACAAGCCTCAACAACATTAGCAGGAGTCAACAACTGTGGAGCGAGTCACCATGTCAGACTGTAGACCACCGATATTCAAGTCCAGTCACTTGTTCAACACAAATGTCATTATTATAACACACACATCAATTTGCTGAACAAGTTCAACGATTAAAGTTTACACCCTAAAATATTTTGGAAAATATAAATCTGCTGGAATAAATTAAATATTAAGAACAAAATCCTACAATTAATTCCTCAATAATTACTGACTGACTAATTAAAGTATATTAAAAGTTATAATACTATCTAATAATGTTAATGACCAGCCTACATGTGAAGGTTAACATGATAGTGACTGTAGTAACCTGCTAATGGAGATCATTGTGGAGCGTTTCCTACTGACTGAATGGGGTCACAGTAAAGTCTAACTTCTAACCTTCCAGCTGAATCTGGTTTGAACCAGTTCCTTTCCATGTATTTTAACCAGGCTCCACTAAATCAACCATCACTGGGATTCAGCAGCACAAAGCTTGTCCTCAGTCCTCCTGGCTGTAAACCTGCTAACTAGCAGCTAACTAGGTCAAGCTGACTAAGTTGACTGTGAGCTCAGTTAGCTAACAGCTACAATCAATCTCTCACACATTCACTGTGTCTGTGTCCTAAAACTCAGCTGTCAGCAGCACAAACAGCCGCTGTGGCCGCAGTCGGACTGAAGGACGTTAGCTAACGGATGCTAACCCAGCTAACGGAGCTAACGCTTGTTTCCGGCCGTTAGCTAGCTAGCTCGTCATAAAGCCTCCTGAATGAGTCCCGTTTGTCCCAGTCACACTTTACTGAACCTTACTGGAATAAAACACCATCTTCCTCACCTCACCTCCTTTGGTTCTCCTCCACAAAGCGGCTCCATGTTCCGGTCCTCCTTCTTCTCCTCCCGCCGTTTCTCCGTCGAAGCTTCCAGAAGCCGCTGCTGGCTGCGCTCAGTGCGCCTGCGCACACAGGCCGCTTCACGGGCCGGAGGCTGTTGATCAACAGAAACTCCTGAGAAGGAGAGAAGAACTGATGGAGCAGGATGATGGTGTTAATGGAGAAGAACATCAGGGGGAGGAGAGGCGTCATTTTATGTTTAAGAATTAAATGTTCCTCTACCTGTTTGATCAGACACTGCTTCTGTTTGAAAATGTTTCTGTTTTATTACCTGACAGACAGAGTAAGAGCTCACCTGTGAGAGCTCATCTGTAAGAGCTCACCTGTGAGAGCTCACCTGTAAGAGCTCACCTGTGTTTAGGTTCTAAAGCAGTTGACATGAAATATGTCTGTACCTCATTAATCAGTGATGATGTTCAGTGTGTACAGGTGAGGTCCAGGGGCGTCATGCTGTGGACTGAGGAATGAGGAATTGTGGAATGAGCTTTCTGCTGGTGATTCTCGTATTGTTTTTGTTTTAGGCCATCACTTCTCAGAATAACTTGAAGACCAGTGCTTTGTCTGGAGTCTAGAAGAAGAACCAGCAGCCCGAACATTCAGCGCTGATGGTCACATTTGAACAGCCATCACAGTTTTGTCCATATTGATCTGCTGGTACTGACATTTAAAATGTGATCCACTCATAGGAAACTCTGCCAACAGAAAACAGCACAGTGGATAAAAATCACTCGGTTTCAACCTGAAAAATCTGTGTACGACCTGCCAGTGTCTACCGCAGCCAGCATGTGAGGCGTTCAGGGACCATCGGTACAATGTGATATATGAGTTTTCTATGACACTGTGTAGTCAGACACAAATGGTCTGGCCAAGTCGTTATTTATATTTATGTATATGTGAGTCATTGTTTTCAACACTTTACAGCAGCTGACAACGCTTTGTGGTAACGTCCTCTAGGTGGCAGCAGGACTGCACTGTTGATCTTGTCCATGCGTGCTGCAGAGGGAGTAGACTTCTGGTTCGCTTGGAGGAAAACTAGATCTGGACCTGGGGCTTCCAGCGGGGTGTCTGAAGGTTTCATGTAGCAGCCTGGACCATGTGAGGCGTGTCGGTGTGACGGAGGAGCCGTGTTCGCCGCTCTGTGCCGGATTCTACCTCCAGGACCGACTGGGATCCTTCATCCGTAAGCAGGACTTGGATTTCACGTCATCTGCACCAGTAGGATCGTTCTGAATGCTAAAGCTGTGCACAACTAAACTAAACCAGAGACTGAAGCTGCAGCAAAAACCTGATTCTGGCCAGAGTTTATTTTTCTTACTGGGGAAACTGAAACCTTGAGAATGTATGTGCTGTTGGGGAACATGTCAATAACAGTAGAGGTCCAGCAGAATGATCAGCGCCTGATGACTTGTTCTGTGTAAACTGAGGGTCTTTACTCTCCAACCAGGACGTCACTGACTGACTGTGGTGGTTCCAGACCCTCAGATCTGGTTTTGCAGGTTTGTATCTTTCACATCAGAGTCCCAAACACCAGAGAAGTCGTCCAGTTGGCAGCAGTGAATCCAAGCTTGTTTCCTTTGTACGTCACAGTCAACGTGGAACTGAACACACGTGATGTGAGGATGGATACTGAAATATTGGTACCTCCGATACCAGATCTTTATGCTCTAAAATCGATACCCAAATCAAAACATCGATGCCTCTGGTGCTTCAGTCCTTTGAGGTCGTGTATATCGTCAACAGGAGCACAGTGGAAAGTGACTGACCTGCTGAGACCTTGTCTAAATGACAGGCGCTTGGTGGGAACTACTTTCTCCTGGCTCAGTGTAACATGTGAGCACAGTGGCAGCTGCTCCGTGGAGAAGCTCCTCACTGCAGAGTGCAGTTCAGTGGCGGCTGGTCAATAGAGGGCGCTATAGGGCGCCGCCACACCACTCACCACTTTAGCTTCAATAAGATATAAAATAATAATAAAAAGGAAATGATAACATACAAATATTTCAAAATAAATTTATATCTATTTTAAGATGAGAAAAGTAAATATTATATAGGTAATGATGGTGAGTAAAGTTGTTTGTTCATCTGTGTTGTCTGATTGGTGACGTGTTAAAATCTTTGCCCATAGACTCTTGTTAAAAGTTCTACATGCCAGTAGCTCCTCTTCAATATAAGACATAGGACCAAGTTGGGGCACAGCTTCCCTGAATGTAGCTGGATTATTTAGATACCACCACCCTCCCTCCATGGGTGGAGCCGACGTCGAAACATCGGTCACAGCTGTCTGTCATAAAGTGGCTGATTGACAGGTCGAGTAGCGGGAGATGGAGACGACAGACAGAGACGCAAAATGGAGAAAGAGACATTAAATAATTCAGTGAAGTCACTTTAATCAGAACCTCTGGAGGGGAGAACATTTCAGGAGAAGCTGCAGGTGAAAGAGCTCAGACCTGATCAGCCAAACATCCTAATTAACCAGCAGTCCAAAGACAGAGGGGACGACACAGGACCTGGTTTAGCAGCAAGGCTAACTGATGTAGCCCTGCCTCCTTCTTCAAACATCAGGATGTTGCCCAGCATGGATCAGGACAGGTATGACTGATTAAAGACCTTCAGAAAAGGCAAAGAAGCATCAACAAACTAGGATCCAGGACCAGCCGTGTTAGGAAGAATAAACATTTCACGTCAGCTTGATGAAGACAACAGGATGGAGATCTGTAGCACAATGAGGAGGTTGAGGCTGGATTAAGGGTTCTGTGGAAATCAATTTAGTTACTTTGAAAGCAGTTTTGTGATGCAATGTTCCTTACTGTTTCTGACTTCATGTGGATCTTAAATTTAATTCAAAAGGGTCGTAAAAAGCTCTTTAAAAAGTCTTAAATTTATTTAAACCTGCAGAAACCCTGTTTCTGGTAAATGTCTATTTTGGAGTCACAGCGCCCCCTGGAGGAAACTGCACCAGCCGCCACTGGTCAACGTTTGACTCCACCCATCTCAACGTTCCATAAACCAATCAGACAACTTGACTTCATCTTACAACAGTTTGGTGGCGGTCTAACCCTGACCCTCCAGGGTCCTGTGGATCTAGTCCAGCTCAGACTGGAACCACATACAGGCCAAATACAGGTTTATGACGATGCTAGGAGCAGAAGGTGGTGCTCGTTTTTACATGCAGGCAATGTCCCCGTGGGCGGAGTCAAATGTTAGATTCAGCCAATAGCATGCCGACGTTGAGCTCCGCCCTGAACTACACCCTGTACTCAGGAGTACTTGGCTCCGTCAGCCACTAGTGATGGGAATCCGGCTCTTTTTAGAGAGCCGACTCTTTCGGCTCCCAAGTGGCTCCTCAGATTTTTTGTTGCTTTTATTAAATTATTACTAAAAATTCTGTATAAAATGATTTAGTGACGTAAAAAACAGGCATTATATGGAATGTTTCTTATTCATATGGTCAGCATGGAGCGAGCAGAGTGCTACAAACACTGAACCATCAGGTGACATTCCAGGTCACTGATGGATGAACAGTCCTCATGGGCCTCTGGAGGTCGTCTGTGGAACCTGCTGGACAGGAGCTTTTCAACTCGCTGCATTTGAACTGTTTATATGACACTGAAATGCGTCAGTGAAAGAATGTGGCCTCGTTCCTCTGGTAGTGAACGAACCCATCCTGAGGACGAAGCAGGGAGTCAGCCACCGCTCTCCCTCGTCTCTGAATGTCCTTCAGGTTTCCGTTATTTTATTGTGAAACTGTTGAAATCATGACGTCACTTCCTTTCTGTGCGTCTCCTCCGTACTGAGAGCGAACTTCACAGAGCGGATGTCATCGTGAGCGTGCTTGATTTAAAAGTGAGGGATGACTGTTGTAAATGTGTAAAGGTGGTTTATAAATGCTGAGGCCTTGTTTTAGCTCAGCCCTTTTCCTATCCTGTGTTTTATGGACAAGTTTGGGCAGTTTTGAGAGTTGTCCATTGGTTAATTAGGCACATGTGACAGTGTCATAAGCTATTGTGTAAAACTTTATACTGTATTTAAGCTTCACTTCTGGGTGTTTGGTGAATTTATCTGTTTCACATCGTCATATGTAGTTTTATCTATGTGCTTCTAATTGTGGTTCACCTGTGATTCCTTCACCTGATCAGTGCAGTTCTAGTCTGCGCCCACTAGAGGGAGACACTGACCAACAAATCTATTGATACCTCTAACTTCCTTCAGCCTGATTATTACCCCTTTATATTCAAACATTTGCTGTACTTCTTACTTTTTGGGGTTATTTTGACCACATTATCATGTATCTCAGTAACAAATGATGATGTCTGATGTTGCATTATATGAGTTATTTATTTGTGTAATATTTTAATATTGCTCTGCGTTTGTTGTTTCCCTTGTAGACCACACACACCCCCATACATGCATCCACGCCTGTCATCATCCTGCATCCCATCCAGTCCAACTTCACTATTAACGTTTCCTGTCAAACTGAGTGATTTAACTGTATAGACTGTGTGTGTCGGCTCACCTGTCTGAAGTGAAGAAAGGTGTACGGTTTCTCTTCCATCCTGTCTCCATGTCGCGGGTCATTTATTAAAGCTGATTAATTAATGAATAGAGAGCGCAGTGGTGCTGCTGTATAACGATGAATATATGTCATAAAACCAGAGGACAAACTCCAGAAGACAGACGTCAGACGGCTGCCTCTCCCGGTCTGTTTGCTGACAGCGTGGTTAAGACAGATCCGAACTCACCTGGTCACTGAGGATGCATTGAAACACCTGGTCTGAACAGATGCACTCAGAGCAGTCCGATCATGTCAGTCATGTCTTGTATTCCTTATGAAGCTGTGATTTGACTACTTTCCTTAGTTTACCAGACACATTAGGTGTATTTGCACAAAGTATCGGTGTCAGATCGGAGAGGAAATCGGTGAACATCACCAGAGCACACATGTCCACGCCCCCATATAAATACACCAATCCTGTTTAAATGCACCGGGGATCCCCCTCTCTGCATCAGTCAGAACATTAAACCAGACATGAGCAGGACGGGGAAAATGAACGTTACAGAAAGTGAGGCTCTGCTCGGTCGGCCTGGACCCGAACATCCGAACATTCGGTCGTTGTGGTGGCATCGGATCATAACTGTGAGATTATAACGATCCCATAAACCTCAAGACGTATAAATATGAATAGTTTTTATGTTAAAATGTCCAGAGGCAGGGCTGTGTTGTTGCATCTTTTTCCACTTCAGTGTTTTTCCACAGTAAACATCATCGAACACGCTGCTGTTCAACTACCGTTAACCTCGATGCATCTACCAAGTACACAAGTCCATACTGAGAAACTGCCAGGCATAGACATATATACGTAGACGCCACATTGACTGTGGAGGGACGTGCCTAAAGCTCCGCCATCTTGGTACAGGGCTAGCAGAGGGGGGAGTGAATGTAAGTCTATGGAGGTAAGAGGTACTCCACAATCTTAAAGTAGAATTATTCACTGAATATTCCACCGATTTCCAAACGGTTTGATTTGTTAAAAACGTCACACATGTAGCTTTGACACAGGATGCTTGGATGCTTTTGTTCTATTTCTGTCTGCCTGTCCGTCCTCCATGTCTGACGTTTGTAACAAACAATACATGTTGACAACTGATGGATTTATGATCACTTTTATAGTGCAGACATGTCATTCCTCTATAGACGTAATGCACTGTAGGGGCGAGTGGCACTGTACCAAGATGGCCGCCGCGTAGGCACGTCGGCTCCAATCGGCAGCAGCAGTCAACGTGGCGTCTACGTATGTATGTCTATGCTGCCAGGTGCTTCCTTCTTCTTCTTCTTCTTGTGATTTGCAGCAGACTGGATGTAGCTGCAACAGTTAAATCCTCCACTTCCAGTCGGTGTTGATTCCAGAGGCAACACCACGTACATGCAGAGTGCTACTGGAAGGTCTAGTGACATGGTTGACCTCATATTCTACTGCAGAGTGACGCCGTCAGTCGATCATCAGGACAGGAGACGCCTCTGACTGAGTTCTACCTTCACAGAACGGACGTCCACGTGAAATGATTTGACAGGTTTATTGTTTATTTCCAGATACAAAAGATCCAACTGAAATAATCTTCTTTTTCTACAGTGACTTTATTTTATTTTCACTAACAGCATGTGTGTGTCTGTGTGTGTGTGTGTGTGTGTGTGTGTGTGTGTGTGTGTGTGTGTGTGGTTGGCATCGCTGAGGACTAGAACTACATTCATTCATACAATAATGCTCGTGGCACTGGGTGGAGAGAGGAAGATAATACATAGAAAGAGAGATATACAATAGGTTTATGAAAATAGATAAGAAAAGATAGGCCACACACACACACACACACACACACACACACACACACACACACACACACAAACGCACTTTTTTTTCTTTTTCTAGGCAGATCTAGCAACAGCTCCACGGCCGGAGTTTTTCTCTACAAACCACCACAATAAAAAACCAAATAAAAGAGCATTCCTGACAAGGGGCTTCTCATCAGGCTGCAGATGAAACATGGATGCTCCAGCGGTCACTGCTTCTCAGGACGGACAGAAGAGAATGAAAGCAGCCGCTGGGACCTTTGATGGGCTTCACCACAGGACGGGCAGTACCTGGGGAGGGCCTTGGTTCTCTTCACTGCTGCCCTCGGAGCTCATTGACGCTCACACAGACTCTTTTCTTTGCTCCAGCATCAGTTCAGTCAGTAGTTTGTCTCTGCGCTCTACAGCCGAGCTGCAGCAGTGAAACGCAGAGTGCCGGGTTTACATTTCAGTCGTGTCCCTGGAGAAGGACCGGGTCTGGAAAAGATGGACGCCCCCCGCTTTGATCTCCGCCAGTCTGAGTTTCAAACAGTTGCTTCTGGAAGACGTCCATCCTTCGCCCAGGAGGCTTCCTCAGTTCCAACCGACTGGTGGGGGGTCCCAGGAGTTTATTCTCACCCACAAATGCACGGCCTGCAATGACGCGAGACTCACAGTGTAGCGGTGAAGAAACTGCCTGGGGAGGGACCTCAAAATCCTCCAAAATCAACACCTAAAGTCGTTTCAGCCCAGGGAGGTAACCCCTGTTCACATGTTGTCATGCCACCACAGGCAGTTTCAACACCGTTCACATCTTAAGTCCTTCCACTCACCCCATGAGTCATCCCTGCCCCGGCAATTTCACCATTTACACCTTGAGTCACACCTCGGGTAGTCCCCATTCTCACTCTGACTCAGCCCACCTCATGCAGTTTCACCACCCTTAACTCTCCAAGGTGTCTTTCCCCAGGCAGTTTTCCCACCACTCACACACTGAGACATCCCTTCCTCTGCAGCCTCACCAAAACTACACCTTAAGCCTTTTCACCCACGTTAATCCCCTTTCACACATTAGGTCACACCACCCCATGCAGTTTCACCACATCTGAGGTCATCCCTCCTTGGGTAGTTTCATTAGAGTTATCACTTTAAGTCATCCCTGTCCAGACAGTTCCACCACCATTCACTCCTTAAGACTTCCCTCCCCTGGCAGTTTACTCCCAGTCATTCCTCCACAGGCAGTTTTACCAAAATGAACACCTTAAGTCCTTCCACCCCTGGCAGTTAATACCATTCCCACTCTGAGTCCTCCCTCCTCGGGCAGTTTCAGCCTCAATTAACACTTGAAGTCATCCCACGCTAGGCAGGTTTGCCCCCGTTCTCACATTGACTCAGCCCACCTCATGCAGTTTCAGCACCCTTAACTCTCCAAGGTGTCTCTCCCCAGGCGGTTTTCCCACCACTCACACACTGAGACATCCCTTCCTCTGCAGCCTCACCAAAACTACACCTTAAGCCTTTTCACCCACGTTAATCCCCTTTCACACATTAGGTCACGCCACCCCATGCAGTTTCCCCACATCTGAGGTCATCCATTCACTCCTTAAGACGTCCCTCCCCTGGCAGTTTCACTCCCAGTTGACACCTTAAGTTGTGGGTCATGAACCATGTGTTTTGGAAGTGAGAATAAACACCTGAGACTCCCCACCGACCAGCTAGAACTGAGGACACCTCTTGGTTGACGGGTGAAACATCTCCAAGAAGTCCAGATGGTTCTTTTGAAGCACTCTGGGCACAGATCTGAGAGGAAATCTAACCTCGCTCCAAAACAAGCCGCCTAAGTTGGTGTCAGCGGTACAGAAAAGGGTTAGTTCAGACAGAACATGAGGGAGAGGCTTCTGAAAGAGCCGCACACTGCTTCTGTCCAACTCACGTCTATGGACGCTCCGTAGACACCAGGGACAGGACAGGGAGTCAAAACAGGAGGCGGCCATCTTTGATCATGTGACCCCAACTCCTTCCATCCAGGTTGACAATCAGCAGCACTTTGCTCAGTGTGACCAAAGACCGTACGTAAAAGATGGACGCAGCTAAAGTGAAGCCTTAAACCACCTGCATTCTCCCTAACAGCCAGCAGGGGGTGGCTCTGCTGGTAGGCCACTCCTCACTTCAATTAGTTCCTCCGTAAACATTTTCCTGATGACTTGATGGTTTCTATCACTAGATTTAAGACTTTCTGAAGGCAGCCTGTTGTTCATTTTGTACTTTATGGTCCCATTTAGAGGAAAACATACAATAAGTTCCCCCTCAGCTCTGGCTCTCACTCATAATGTCTGGTTCAAAACTTCCAGATGTCGGAGGCTAAATTCCCAAACCAAAGGCTACGTCCATCTTTTAAGCACAGTCAGGTGACAACATGCCTGGAAAACCCTCCTCAGACCAGTGAAAGGCCTCCAGCTGCTGCGTTGGGATTGGTCAGTATTTAGTGCAGGCAACATGTTCTCTTTAATCAGCATCAACATTAACTGTGTTTTCTCCCAGCTGTTGTTGGGGAAATGGGAGCAGATGGTAAAACCACATGGAGATCAGAGGGGAATCTGCACCGAGTCCCAGACAGCAGCTGAGGAGGAGGAGGAGGAGGAAGGTTTCACCAGGTTCCATTCACCTGCTGCTAACGGAGGCCTGTGCTGACTGAAACCAAAACCACCTGACATGTGGAGGAGAAACCAACCAGCAACGACTTCTTGGTTTCTCCTTACAGGCACTTGACTGGCCACAAGAATGGAAGAATCACTCGCACAATCGGTGGAAACCAGACTTCAAAATGCGAAATGCTGCAGCAGCGGGACCCCGGGGAGACGCTGGCCGCTCGCCGTTAGCCTCCCGCTCATTAGCATGGAGGCTAACAGCTCCAACGACGACGGGAGAGGAACCAGCTCAGGAATCCTCTCAGGGTTAGGGTTAGGTTAGGGAAATCTGCTCAGTGGCTCGAGATAAGATTTACGTAGAAATCTGGATACAATCTAAGGAGCACCAACATTTGATTTAATATTCACAAGATGCACCGAGTGTCATCAGACACACCTGTAGAGTCCAACACAAGAGTCACAAGGTGGCCTCTGATGATGCCTGTAATGCTCAGTGTCTGCATTGAGCCCTTCATAGGAATTCTAACAAACGTTTTTATTGCGTTCGCTGCTGGTTGTTTCCTCGCCCCGACCCACCGACACACACTAAGAACCCTGCAGGTCTTCATGTAATGAGTCTGGGTGGAACCTCAGGGATCAACAACCATCAGCGACCTTCTGCTCGACCATCTCGGATGAGCTTGGAATTGTTTCGTCATAAACTCTAGATCTTTAAAAGGGTGTTGGTGAAATCTACGTTCATGTATCAGATACTTTCCACGATGAGTCTTTTTAAAACTTGCCTGCGACCTCCTTTCAGCGCATGTTTTAACAGATTTTTTTCATGTTGACATTTCTGGTTCTTGTAGGATGGAAATCAGGGACTGTTGGATTACAGGTTCTGATGAGACACAACAGGAAACGCCTTAGGGTTTCATCTGTTAGAGTCTCTGAGACGTTCAAACCGACTCGAATTTCAACGTGAGAAAAATAAACGTTGGAAAATATTCGATCTATCAAGCCAACACTTCACATATGACCTTAAATCCTCAGCTGGACACTCGGAGCAGCTTGTTTCGACTCCTTTCACGGCTCGCTGTGTCTTTAGATTTGATGAAAGTTACTAACTGCTTTAGAGGAGTCGCTATGTTAGCCGGCGCGATGCTAGCAGTGCTAGCAGTGCTAACAGTGCTAACAGTGCAGTGAACGCAGGACAGAAAAGCCTTTAGGGGGTTCTGCTGAATAGAAGTGACAGGAGACGTGGATGTTTCATTTCCTGCATCGGTTCCACATCATGAGTGGGAATGTCGGTTGAATGTCGGCTGTATCGACACGTGGATCGGTCAGAAAGGGCACGTTAGCTTTGTTAGCATGCAACAGATTGGTCCCCCTTTCTTGGATTGTGGTGTCACTGCGGGATGCTAACAATGCTAACTGTCTTTCTGACCTTTAAATGCTGAATGCAGCAGCATGTCACCCACACAGGGCGTCACTTTCTCCTGGTCGACGCCATGTTTCGATAAAGCTGCCCGAGTCTCCCCGTTACCGCCGCCGCCGCAGACTACTGCTGCCTTCCCAGCAGTGTTTCCACCTTTCACGAGGTTTGATGAGGTAATATGTTCCTGAAAACACCTGGAAACACCTGGATCTGAGTGGGGCTGTTGCTGCTGTCCCTCACGTCATTCGTTTGTCAGCGTCCCGACCGCTCAGCTCAGCCTGAGAGGTCACGTGTCGCACAGGGATCAAGTGTTCTGAGACCAGCGTGAGCCAGAACCAAATGTGGGCAGGTCAGGTTTGGTTCACAACGATTCAAGAGGCGTTCTGTTTCAATCAGGGATCCTCAAAGCATCGACATCCACACATCAGCTGCTGGGATATTTAGGGCCAGTGCCACTTCCTCCATCCACAGGAAGGACAGAAAGGAAGAAGGAAGCAAGAAGAGGAGGGAGGGAAGGAAGGAAGGAAGGAATCGCCCCTCCAGAGATGAAGAGGAGACAGATTAAAGGAGGCAAGGGCAGAGGAAGGGAAACAAGGCGACGAGGAATGAAAAGGAGGAGCTGATGGAAGACGAGAGGAGAGAAAGTGAAAAGATGAAGACAAGAAAAGAGTCGAGAGGAAGTGAAGGACGCAAGGCCAGAGTGAAGAGGACCAAGAGTGGAAAGGAGACAAGAAGAAGAGGAAAGGAAAGGAGAGGAGGAAGCAGGGATGTCCTGGTCCTGGAAGCGTTTTTAACCGACCCCATCTGCACTGACGTGAACCTGAACCTGAATCTCCGCTTACGGTCACTCAGGTGGGGAGAACACGATCTGCAACGTTAGCGCTCACAGCTAAAGAACTGAAAACGAGCACAAGGAGCATTTATCCTGCTCCGACTTCCTGTTCTAGTCAACAGATGCATGGTTTGTTCTGTTACATGAAACACAATCAAATCCTAACTCTGTCCTGGTTGGTCTCAGTCTGTATTAAACACAGCAGCTCTGGTCGGAGGGCATTAACCTCCACGGAAGGCTTTGTCATGGTGCCTGTTGCTAGCTAAACTCCCACAATGCCAGGAAGAGGCTCCCCCTGGTGGAACAACCAGGTACTACAGCTGATCTATGAGACATTTACCCTCCAGTACTACATTCAGATTCGTGGTTCATGGCCACCTACAGAACATTAAGGAACAGACTGGAGGCAGCAGTGCAGCTATGTCTTCATTCAGGAGATGTCAATAACTTTAATAGAGCTGCAGTGTGTGTTATCAGGACTTCAGACTGGATCAGGGGCCAAACACCTCGATCAGAACATCCCTAGAAGGCAGATTAGACACAAGTGGAGAGGTAGGAAGTAAGAGAAGGAGACAAGGAGACGGAGGAGAGTACAGGCTGGTGGAGAGGTGACGCCCACCCAGGTGTGTTTGTGCTGTCGGCAGGTTGTTTGAGTAAAAGCAGCAGCAACGTTTGACGGACAGTTTCCAGCATCGAGGTTTGAGCCTCGCCGTGACCTGCTCGCATTTCTTCTTCCTCACTCTGGAGATCTGATGGACAAACATGAAGCTCTGGCATCAAAGAGTCACATCCAAAATAAAAACAGAATCAAAAGTTCACAATCAAATATTAAATGACTACAAGTCGTCAAAGCAACTAATCAAACCTAGAAACACAAGTTGAACACGTAGAAAAGTCTTCTGAGGTATTTCTGCTGTATTGAGGTGATCTGTGCTTCGTGAGCAGTGTTGTTTTCACCATTGTCTTCCTCCCAGCTCCCGTCTTTGCCACTCGTTTATTAGTCAGTGTTGCTCCTCGTCGCTCCTTCACCGACTTCTTACAACCACGCAGAGTTGCATGTGTTCAATGCAGCCAAAGTAAAAGTAACAATAAAAAGAAATGTACAGAAATATATTCATCTTTGAGTCTGAATCACCACCATCATCATCATTATCATCATCATCATCATCATGGTCAGCAGCAGCAGCATCGTAGACATTCACCGTTACATGTATGGCATCACAGAGGAACACAAAAACAAAGCACACCAAGAGAACCGGCTGGACTCTGAGGCGTCTGTCAGCCGCCTCGCTTTGGTCCTGGTTGGAGGAAAAACTAAATGAGGTCAACAGAGAGGAGAGTGAGGAGGCGACTGGGGACCTCTGACCTGACCAGACCAGCTGTAAACTGGAAGAACTGGGACGAACCCGAGGAGCTGGGAGGTGGAAACAACAGAGAAGAGCCCCACATTCACAGGATCACATTTAACCCTCTGAACCCGCTTCAAAGGCTGATATCAGGAACTCCTCAATGATCAGCCAGAAGTCAACCAAGAAGTCTCTACTGACTCTCCAGGACTGACTGAGCTGAGACCAAACATCCAGAGAGAGTCCAGGTTGAACTGCAGGCAGTGTCTCCACAGAGAGACTGAGAGGAGAATCCAGAGGCTGGAAACATGGAAGTAGTTCCACGTCTGTGGCTTTTCAAACTAGTAATTTGTTTTTCATGACTTCATCGTTCTACCTGAGTCCTCCTGGCAGAAGACCCGTCTGGTTCTCTCTCCTCCTTCATGCTGCTCTGTTTCTATGGAAACAGTGGAAAATGAACCACAGTGAGGAAAAAAGAGGCAAAACCAAAACCTCCTTGGGGTTCAGAGGGTTAAACTCACCTGGACTTCCCTTCATGTTCACTCCAGACCAGCAGCAGTGAGGACAGAAGTCTTCATGTCTGAGAGTCACTGCAGTCTTCAGCAAACTAAGGGAGGAAATGAAGCATTTGCTGCTCTGGGACTGATTTCAGCCACAGATTAACCCAAATCTGGTTTGTGGGACTGAGTCACAGTAAAGTGCAGTGGATCAGAGGGAGGAGATGAGGACTGACACTGGCTCTGACATGAAGGGAAACACAGCAAGTCTGGAGACTCGTGTTTTAAAGCTGGATTTGAAAGGGAATGACACTTCTCTCTGTTGCAGGCTGGAAGCAGTGAAGCAGATCACGGATGAGCTCAGGACAAACCTGAGCCTGCAGCAGAGGACGCTGCAGTCCAGGAGCGCAGCTTCAGGACCAGTTCACAAGGAAGGAGACCCAGCTTCTCTAGACCACACTGGTAAAACACAGCCCTTCAATGTAAGCACAGTAGTGAGTGGAATAAACCTCTGAGCCCCAAACTCTCTGTAGAGAGCACTATTTGGGAGGGTCAGACCTTTAAACTTTAAACAAAAAGTTGACTGAACCTTTAAAACTACACGCTGTGGACTGTAGTGGTCGTCCAGGCTGCCAGGGGGCGCTGCTGCCACAAACACAGGTCTTAGAGCAGCGTTTCAGCTGCGGTCCTGAAACTGCAGCTCCTCTGCTGCAGACAGAACATCGGCTCAGACGATGCTCTGAACTCGAAATGGGCCGCTGCAGCGCTGCAGCTCGGCCACAGGGCGGCGCTGCAGCGCTGCAGCTCGGCCACAGGGCGGCGCTGTTGGAGGGCCTCAGGTCAGAGGTCACAGGCCTCTCACTGACCTCCTGGTGAAACACAGGCTCACTGAAATAATGCCAGGATCAGCAGGTAGAGTATAAAACAACATGAAACCAAGAACACATCGTCACATCATGTGACTGTTCACACACACATTCTTACACACTCTCTCACTCACACACACTGACCTGAATGCATAAACACTCTATGCATGTTGAGGTCTTGCACCATTTTTAGGGGAACACGTGTTTCCCTTGTTTGGGCACCTTTGCAAATTTACATATTCAGGACAGCCAACAGGCTTAGAGCACCCTCAGATAAGCCCCTCCCACCGAAGGCTTCCATCAGCCACACCTGACGTAGGCCCCGCCCCCATTCCCGACCGTGGACACCTGCGGCCGGCGTCGCCGAATCCCGCCCCCGGCCCGACCCCTGTAGACCTGGTTACCTGAGAAGTTTGATTTCAACCAAAATGCTGTGGTTGAGCGCAGTCAGCCAATCAAATCTCTGCATGCAAGACGTTTGCTTCCTGGTTCCTGACAACCAATCCAAGAGTTCCCTCAGCGTTCAACCTCCGACTGCTGAACACGAAGCCAGAGAGAAGCAAACCTCCGTGCTGACATCCGCTCTTCCTTTGCGTCGTCTTTTTCCTTCTGACCTCGCTTCATGTCTCCGTCTGTTTGGATGCAACCCGTTGGATCCGAAGGTTTGTCGAGTGTGAAAAGCAACATGTGGTCGCAGGAGAACAATACAAAACAAAAGAGTCCCAGAAAAGGTAGAAAAACATGACGTCTGAAAGCTCGCTGTCGGTGTCTGTTGGCTGTGTAACAGTCTTGGCGTTCCTACAAGGTTTTGCAGCATCGTAGTAAAAAAAACGTCCCAACAGTCGCCCTGATGGTCGGTGGTTGCTAGGGGACGCGGCTGCCAAGTTGCCAGGTAGGTAGATAAATCCAGATGTGGTGGAGGAGCAGAAGACAGCAGAGGGAAGAATCCGCCAGGAGAACGGCAAAAACTGAGTAAGGAAAGCGTCGCTGAGGTACCTGGAGATAGAGGAGCATTCACTGAGTCGGGACCTGGATGCGTTTCTGTGAGGAGTCCACTAAAAAGACACGAATGAGTCAGTACCGAGAGGAAAACGAGGACGTGTGCTGGTTCGATCTGTCCGAGAGGACCGAGAGGAGGAGGGACAGGTAAAAAACACAAGTCCAAGGAGATAAAGTAGCAGCTGCTCTCACGCCGGACGTCTGCTTGGAGGCTCCACTGAGAAACATGGTGAGGTGTGTGTGCGTGTTTGTGTGTTCAGAGTCGTTCGGTCGTTTCACAGGAAGCAGAACCGAACTGGAGGAGGAGCAGCGGCAACACCAGGCCTCCTTCTCCCCCCTCATATACTGGACTCTTTGGGCGGCAGGTCGACGTTGGTTACCATGGGAACGGGTGGGACGGTGGACGTCAGCAGGGCGTTGTGGTCGGAGGTAGGCGGGGTGATGGTGGCCAGGAGGCGGCGGGCCTGGGAGATCCTCTCCTCCACGCAGCCGGCCGACAGACGGGCCTCGGCGTCGTGGTCCCAGCACTCCTCCACTGTCTCGCAGATCTGAGCCAGACCCTGCCCACAAAAACACAGAGTTGACCCAAAAGGACACGACCCGGCCTCTGAAAGACGACTGGGAAACTAGAAGACGACACCTGCTGCTGTTCAGAGCCGAGAAACTCACAGTGAGAGTCTAATTTCCAGAGACAGGCGGCTCCTGCTGGTTCATCAGAGGTCACATGGTCTTAAACTGCTAATAAGTGAAGAACTACTGAGCTGAACAGACGGTTTGCTCTGGTGAACTATCAGAAACCAGAAGAACCAACCAGAGTCCAGCTGTGGTTCCATCAGTCTGAACATGACCCTGGTTCTACTGAGAACCTCCTCAGGTCTGGACCTATGGACTGGGTCTATCTATGGACCAGGTCTGGACCTATGGACTGGGTCTATCTTTGGACCAGGTCTGGACCTGTGGACTGGGTCTATCTATGGACCAGGTCTGGACCTATGGACTGGGTCTATCTATGTCTGCATCATGGCTCCACATGGAGAAGAAGTGAACAATGTAACTGTGAGACTGGACAAAGATGGAAAAGGGTCCGTGAACGTCGCGGCCATTCGTTTTCTTACTTTGAGATTTGTAAATAAAAAAGAAAAATAAACCATTTCACCAGCTAAAGTAACAGAAAACCTCCAAACCTCCCCAAAAACGTCCCAAAAAGCAGCCGAACGCTAGCGATTTAGCGCTAGCGGCAGAGCTAGCGGCACCACAAGGTCCCTCCAAAGGGACAAATAAACCCCACGCTGGTGAAAAGTCCACTGTGAAATAGTGAACAATGTGAGCCAAGCAACGTTTGGACCCCACAGTGGGTCTTCATCAGGCCACGGCACACAGCAAGGTCTGCTAACAGTGAGCTAACACTGGAGCTTTAGATACCAGATCCTTCCTCATCAGAAGTCAGACGGGTCACGGAGCCAAAACCAACAGGAAGTAGAGAAATAAGTTTTCCACGGGTGTATTTTAATTTTAATTTCCATTTACAAACACATGTAATTAAATCAGATAACAGATAATGGATAATGAATTACGGTAATGAATTTTATCACTGAAAAAAACGGGAAATGGTTTATTTTTCAGCTTTATTTTGAAATCTCAAAATAAGAAAACGAATGGCCGTGACGTACATAGACCATAAAGGATCCAGGAAGACCAGTGATCCACTAAGAACCAGTGAAGCCCAGTGTCAGCAGGAACCAGGAGGTCTAGAAGGAGCCATAGTAGCACTGATCAGAGCTCCTACAATGACTCCACGGACAGGGAACTGAAGTTATGAGAGGCTGCTGACTTCAGCTGCACTGACTTCCCACTGTGGGGCCTTATTTTAATACAGGGAATCTAAACTGTTAGCATTAACTTGACATCAGACACAATACTCTGCTGTAATCTGATTACTGGCTGCTGGCTGATCCGTGGACACTCACGCTGTGTTTGAGCCAGAACTCCTTCAAGACCGGCCTCATCTTCTTGTGGACCACGACTTCCTGCAGGTCCTCCAGAGACGGATGCCCACCGAGCTCCTCCTCAAAGGGCAGCATGTACTCGTCCACCGGACCTGAACGCAACACAACCAGGGTTCATGAACACACACAGCACAACACTGTCCTGTCCACAGCCTCAGCAGAGGAGCCTCAGACTGTCTTTAACCACAGTATAATGTTGGTAGGTGGTTGGTCAGGACAGTTCCAGACAGTGGAAGGACCATTTGAAGGATCACCTATAGACACGATTCACTATATGAGCACTTGTTGTATTTCACAGAGGGATGTCTGATCAAAGCAGGTTTTAGTCTTAGTCTAAGTCTTGGTTTACAGCCGCTGTCACATGTGGTGCAGATACCGAACATTAGGAGACTCGGAGCTTGGATTGGGGGCTAAATAATCATCTGTATGGTGGTTGGTTTTATGCAGAATGACACTATAGGAACAAAAACCAAGACTTTATCCTCATTTTGAAAAGATAAAGCCAGGAAAGGAGAAGACCTAATACTGACTTTTAAAACTGGAATCTTTAGGTGTGAAAGTTTGCCATATTATCTCTATCTATCTATGGATCTATATCTATATATATCTATGGATCTATATCTATCTATGGATCTCTATCTATCTATGGATCTATATCTATGGATCTATATCTATATCTATATCTATCTATGGATCTATATCTATGGATCTATATCTATCTATGGATCTATATCTATCTATGGATCTATATCTATGGATCTATATTTATATCTATATGCAGTGATTCTTGGGATTGGTTGGGCGGCGTCGGATCCACCTGTTGAATCCCTGATGATCCAGGAAGAGCAGGTCACATTTCACTGCAGGTTCCTTCCGGATGCTCTGATGCAGTCGTTCTGTCATACAGCAGCTTGTCTCCTCTACATTTCAACATGTTACACGTCCTAGCAGCGTACTGAACACGTGTTTGGTGTGTGTGTTACCGTCGGCAGCCTTGCAGCGGGACACCAGCTCCCACAGCACCAGGCCCAGGGCGTACATGTCGATCCGAAGGAAGGCGTCCCGCTGGAAGTTGATGGCTCCTTCTAAGACCTCTGGAGCCATGTATCTCCTGGTTCCCACCTGCACACGGAGAAACACATGAAACACATGAAACACGTGAAACACGTGTTGGGCTGCAGCTCTGATCCTCAGCATCCTCGGTCAGAGCAGCTCACCTGTCCGTGCGTCTCTCCAGGTGGTTTTCCCGGCTCGAAGCGAACGGCGAGGCCGAAGTCTCCGATGACGGCGGTGAGGTCTGAACGCAGCATGACGTTCTTACTCTTCAGATCCCTGTGGGGCAGAAAACACACGGACACGGACCTGTCACAGCACATACATGTAGTTCTGAAGGTTTATTCCAACTGAAATACTACATTCTGTCCAAGCACTTGTAGTTTTTAAGGTTTGTTCTGACCAAAATACAACTTCAACATGTTGCTGAACAGTTGTGTACTACGAAGCCAGATCAGTGTATCAGCAGGTATGTTGGGACTGAAGTCACAGTTTTCAGTGTCACAGAGGTGTCTCTCTTTTAACATGGCTAGATCTCCATGGCAACTGATGCTGAACAGCTAGATCTCCATGGTAACTGATGCTGAACAGCTAGATCTCCATGGTAACTGATGCTGAACAGCTAGATCTCCATGGTAACTGATGCTGAACAGCTAGATCTCCATGGTAACTGATGCTGTAGAGTTAGATCTCCATGGTAACTGACGCTGCGGAACTAGATCTCCATGGTAACTGATGCTGAACAGCTAGATCTCCATGGTAACTGATGCTGAACAGCTAGATCTCCATGGTAACTGATGCTGAACAGCTAGATCTCCATGGTAACTGATGCTGAACAGCTAGATCTCCATGGTAACTGATGCTGTAGAGTTAGATCTCCATGGTAACTGACGCTGCGGAACTAGATCTCCATGGTAACTGATGCTGTGGAGTTAGATCTCCATGGTAACTGATGCTGTGGAGTTAGATCTCCATGGTAACTGATGCTGTGGAGCTAGGTCTCCATGGTAACTGATGCTGTGGAGCTAGGTCTCCATGGTAACTGATGCTGTGGAGTTAGATCTCCATGGTAACTGATGCTGTGGAGCTAGATCTCCATGGTAACTGATGCTGTGGAGTTAGATCTCCATGGTAACTGATGCTGTGGAGTTAGATCTCCATGGTAACTGATGCTGTGGAGCTAGGTCTCCATGGTAACTGATGCTGTGGAGCTAGGTCTCCATGGTAACTGATGCTGTGGAGCTAGATCTCCATGGTAACTGATGCTGTGGAGCTAACCTGGTCCAGGTTCTCTTCAGAGTTTAGATTTAACCAGAGGGTTTCCTGATGATTTTCTGATGATTCAGACTCTCAGCTGATGTTTTATCTGCAAACCTGTCGATCTGATCGTCACTAAAACCACTGGATGAAGCAGCTACAGCATCACACACTGGATGCATCCTGTTGCCATGGAAACCTGACATGTACTTATCGTCATGAATGTTATACTCCATGAAAGGAAGCTGTTTCTGCTGGAGGAGGTTCGGAGGTTTTGCAGGCAGACCTGTGAGCGATGGCCGGTTTGGGCCCCTCTCCTTTCTGCCGGGGGACGTCCTCGTGAAGGTAGGCCAGGCCGCACGCCATCGACTCGGCTATCAGGCACAGCTCGGACCAGCTGACCACGTTTCCCTTCAGGAATTCAGACAGGGAGCCCTGCAGAGACACCAGAGTCTGTGTTCACCTCAGACATCAGTCAGACCCTCTGTGTTCCAGACATCAGCCCCAAGACATGAAGCCTGATCCAGGCCAGCAGGAGGACTTAAGGTAGAGGTCCTGGTCTGATAACAAACACCCCAAACACATTAAAGACAATGAAACCAGTCCAGTGGATCTGATAGGACTGAACATCATGAAAGGAGAGAAAGTAGCCTCCAGTCTGGTCTTCTAGTACTAGAAGGTAAATGTAGTACTAGAGGGTAAATGTAGTACTAGAAGGTAAATGTAGTACTAGAAGGTAAATGTAGTACTAGAATGTAAATGTAGTACTAGAACGTAAATGTAGTACTAGAAGGTAAATGTAGTACTAGAGGGTAAATGTAGTATTAGAGGGTAAATGTACTACTAGAGGGTAAATGTAGTATTAGTGGGTAAATGTAGTACTAGAGGGTAAATGTAGTACTAGAGGGTAAATGTAGTACTAGAGGGTAAATGTAGTACTAGAAGGTAAATGTAGTACTAGAGGGTAAATGTAGTACTAGATGATGTACTGAGGCTCCAACAGATGTATTAAACCTGTTTTCTCTCCATGATATCAGTAAATGTATCATAGACCAGCTGTAGTTCCTGGTTGTTCCACCAGGTGGAGCCTCTCACTGTTTAATACTGTAGAGACCAGAGGAGGCGTCACTCAGACTACAGTTCATGTTGGAAGCAGAGAGCATTGTGGGAGTTTAGCTAGCAACGGGCACCATGACAGAGACTCCTGAGGAGGTTAATGACCTCCGATCAGAGACAAACTGAGACCAACCAGGACCGAGTCTTTTTACATTTTATCTGAAGTTCTCAGTTTGACCTAACACCTTCCACAGACCCCAGTGCATTCTGGGTAAATCAGGCCTGTTTCCTTTGGTCCTCACCCTCTCGTGGAACTCCGTGATGAGCCACAGCTCGGCCTCCAGGTGGCTTCCTCGCTTCTCTGCGCCGATGTACCTCAGGATGTTTTCATGCCTCATCCCCGGCGTCAGGAACATGTCCCTCTCGTTCTGCCACGACTCCTTATTCTGGAGGAGGAGGAGGAGGAGGAGGAGGAGGAGGAGGAGGAGGAGGAGGAGGAGGAGGAAGAGGAGGAGGAGGAGGAGAAGGAGGGAGTTGAAGGGTTTGGAGGTACCTCAACACAACACATGCAGGAGCAGGAAACACAACTCTGTACCTGGATGGGGAAGATCTTGACGGCCACGTATTCGTTCATCATCTGGCCTTTCCATACGCAGCCGAAGCGCCCCCTGGCCTTCACCTCCAGCAGCTGCAGGGGCTTGAGACCCAGCAGGGGGGACGCAGGAGGAGGACCAGGATCCTGGAGGACACATGGAGAGCAGACTGACAAATTCAATAGTGGACCAGCAGGTGGAAGAGTAGGACCAAAGACTGGTGAAGCAAACAAGTGGACAGCAGGAGGCCAGAGGCATCAGGCAGCTCAAACAAGAGCCTGAAGACAGCAGAGGGACCTCCAGCCGAGTCCAGTCTGTCAGACTTACTTCAACCTGTCAATTTCTTTGCACCCCACCCTTTTACTGTTCCACGGTCAGCGATGAGCGGTCCATAGAACAGATTTGGTTTTAATTAGATGTTTTTTTGGATCTTAAAAAGTGTCCTGAATGAATAAAACTGCTTTTGATTGCTAAATGTGGATCTACTTGTTCCAGTCTCTCCCTCTTTTCATAGAAGCTCTCCAGAGACGTTTGTTTATTCATTTAGACAGGAAACGAGCTCAGACAGGAAGTGGCAGGAAGGCGATCTAGTCATTTTTCAAAATAAAACACACTGCGGACTCCGCCGGAAATTAAACAAAACGTTTTTATTCTTTCCGTGCGGTCTGGTACCAAGTGACCCACAGTCTGGTACCAAATGACCCACAGTCTGGTACCAAATGACCCACAGTCTGGTACCAAATGACCCACAGTCTGGTACCAAATGACACACAGTCTGGTACCAAGTGACCCACGGTCTGGTACCAAATGACCCACGGTCTGGTACCAAATGACCCACGGTCTGGTACCAAATGACCGAAAGTCTGGTACCAAGTGACCCACGGTCTGGTACCAAATGACCCACAGTCTGGTACCAAATGACCCACAGTCTGGTACCAAGTGACCCACAGTCTGGTACCAAATGACCCACGGTCTGGTACCAAATGACCCACAGTCTGGTACCAAATGACCCGGTCTGGTACCAAATGACCCACAGTCTGGTACCAAATGACCCGGTCTGGTACCAAATGTCTGGTACCAAGTGACCCACGGTCTGGTACCAAGTGACCCACAGTCTGGTACCAAATGACCCACGGTCTGGTACCAAATGACCCACAGTCTGGTACCAAATGACCCACAGTCTGGTACCAAGTGACCCAAAGTCTGGTACCAAGTGACCCACAGTCTGGTACCAAATGACCCACAGTCTGGTACCAAATGACCCACGGTCTGGTACCAAGTGACCCACGGTCTGGTACCAAATGACCCACAGTCTGGTACCAAATGACCCAAAGTCTGGTACCAAGTGACCCACGGTCTGGTACCAAGTGACCCACAGTCTGGTACCAAATGACCCACGGTCTGGTACCAAATGACCCACAGTCTGGTATCAAGTGACCCACAGTCTGGTACCAAGTGACCCACGGTCTGGTACCAAGTGACCCACAGTCTGGTACCAAGTGACCCAAAGTCTGGTACCAAATGACCCACAGTCTGGTACCAAGTGACCCACGGTCTGGTACCAAGTGACCCACAGTCTGGTACCAAATGACCCACGGTCTGGTACCAAATGACCCACAGTCTGGTACCAAATGACCCACAGTCTGGTACCAAGTGACCCAAAGTCTGGTACCAAGTGACCCACAGTCTGGTACCAAATGACCCACAGTCTGGTACCAAATGACCCACGGTCTGGTACCAAGTGACCCACGGTCTGGTACCAAATGACCCACAGTCTGGTACCAAATGACCCAAAGTCTGGTACCAAGTGACCCACGGTCTGGTACCAAGTGACCCACAGTCTGGTACCAAATGACCCACGGTCTGGTACCAAATGACCCACAGTCTGGTACCAAGTGACCCACAGTCTGGTACCAAGTGACCCACGGTCTGGTACCAAGTGACCAACAGTCTGGTACCAAGTGACCCAAAGTCTGGTACCAAATGACCCACAGTCTGGTACCAAGTGACCCAAAGTCTGGTACCAAGTGACCCACGGTCTGGTACCAAGTGATCCACGGTCTGGTACCAAATGACCCACGGTCTGGTACCAAATGACCCACAGTCTGGTACCAAATGACCCACGGTCTGGTACCAAATGACCCAAGGTCTGGTACCAAGTGACCCAAAGTCTGGTACCAAATGACCCACGGTCTGGTACCAAGTGACCACGGTCTGGTACCAAATGACCCAAGGTCTGGTACCAAATGACCCACGGTCTGGTACCAAATGACCCACGGTCTGGTACCAAGTGACCCAAGGTCTGGTACCAAATGACCCACAGTCTGGTACCAAGTGACCCAAAGTCTGGTACCAAATGACCCACGGTCTGGTACCAAGTGACCCAAAGTCTGGTACCAAATGACCCACGGTCTGGTACCAAGTGACCCACGGTCTGGTACCAAATGACCAACGGTCTGGTACCAAATGGTACGGTACCGGTCCACGGCCCGGTGGTTGAGGACCGCTGCTCTAGACAACATCCTGTGTTGTGGGACGTCCCGTCATCCTGAACTCCTCGGCTGCAGTAGCAGCAGACCACCACCAGGTGGAGCCCTGACACCAGGTCCAGGCTGGAGGAGGCTGTTTTGTTCTTCTCTGTCTCTTTATTGGATTCTGGTTCCTTCTTCTTCAACCTTTCAAGCATTTGGGACACTTTTAGAGTCACTCTGGACGATCTCTGGGACGTCAGGACACATTTTGAGTCTCTTCAGACACATTTCAAGACAGTTTGGACCAATGACACCATTTATGATTCATCTGGACACAGCTGTAGTCAATTCAGAGCTTTCTGAGACATGCTGGTCAAGTTCCTGTCAGTTTGGACGCGTTTTAAGGCAGTCAGAACGTTTCCAGTCATTCTGGACTCTTTCTGGAGACCTTTAGGACAGGACTGGCTCATTCTGGAGGGGTTTGAGTTTCTGTTGACAGATTTTGAGACGTTTTGAACAAATGATGTAGTTTTTGGCTTTGTGTCATTTTGGAAAATGTTTTGTGATCTTTTCCCCGTAGTTTCAGTCGTAGCATCTGAAACTATGGAAGACGTTCCTCCTCTAGTCTTGGACGAGAGGTGGGACGTCTTCGATGAACTCCAGCAGGTCCAGGTGCTGCGACTGAAGCCACGAGGAGGCCATCGGGCCGTAGGGAGTGACGTGTACCTCGTTGACGTCCACGTGTCCGTACGGAGGTTTGCGGTGTCGGTACATCCAGACGGCGGTGAGCAGAGTGACGGACAGCATGGTGACGGGCAGCAGGCAGTAAATCAGCACGTTGAGCACGCCGACGCTGGGGGGCGGAGCCTTGATCACTGAGGGATGGAAGCACATGAACGATATGAACCACCTTTACAGGCTCCACATCTCCTTTCTGTCCTGTTCAATCTGCATGTGGTCACTTTTTAATAGTTATTTTTAACATGTTGCGACTTGTTTTTTAATTTTTGTCTTTTCTGTATTATTTCTCGTGCCGTTGTTTTAAAGATACATATTTTAGATATTCAACTATTAACATTTTAGTTTACAAAAATTTAAGTTCAGTTTGACATGTTAAAAAATGTGAAGGTCTTTTTTATTTTTATTTTAGTTTTAATTATTTTATTCCCTTTTTTACTTATTTTTTTATTTTACTTTATTTCTTTTTATTTTATTTTACTTCATTTTATTTTATTTCATTTTAATTTATGAACATAAATTTTAATTCATTACATTTCATTTTATTTTTATTTCATTCTATTTTATTTCACTTTATTTTACTTTATTTGATTTAATTTAATTTTATTATATTTATTTTATTTCATTATATTTCATTTTATTCTATTTTATTTCATATTATTTCATTTTATTCATTTTATTTTATTTTATTCAATTTTATTTTATTCACTTTATTTTATTCTATTTCATTTTATTTCATTTTATTTTATTTATTTTATTCACTTTATTTTATTCATTTTATGTTTTTTATTTCATTTTATTTTATTAATTTAATTTAATTTCATATTATTTAATTTCATTTAATTTCCTTTAATTTCATTTCATTTCTTTTCATTTTATTTTATTTTATTCTAGTTCTATTTTACTCTACTACTTCTTCTTATGGCACAACGTCCACAGGGTTTCATTGCTGCTGATGACGTCACACTGTTATGGATGACATGACACGGAGGAGTCGTCTCCAGCCTCTACAGGCTCTGACCAACAGCTCCGTCTCCTTCCTCCTGTTTTCTGTCTGTTGTTCTTTGTTTTCTGTCTGTCTTTGTGTCGGTTTGCGTCTCCTTGGGACAGTTTTGTTTTGTTTCTGGTTTGTTCAGGACTCAGCTAAACGTCCAATCAGAGCACAGGATGGACTCACGTGGTCCGGTGGCGTCGGGCAGGTGAGTGAACCTCTCGTTGCAGAAGTCTCCTTCACAGCAGCAGAAGAAGACCTGAGGGCTCTCCTCCGTCGCCACGCAGTCCTGTCTGAGAGACGCAACACAGAGAGTCAACACAACGAGCAACAAAACAACAACAAAGAGACACGAAAAAACAACAAAGAGACACGAAAAAACAACAACAAAGAGACACAAAACAACCACAAAGAGACACAAAACAACCACAAAGAGACACGAAAAAACAACAAAGAGACACGAAAAAACAACAAAGAGACACGAAAAAACAACAAAGAGACACAAAACAACAACAAAGAGACACGAAAAAACAACAAAGAGACACGAAAAAACAAAGAGACACAAAACAACAACAAAGAGTAACGAAAAAACAACAAACAGACACAAAACAACCACAAAGAGACACAAAACAACTACAAACAGACAAAAACAACAACAAAGAGACACAAAACAACTACAAACAGACAAAAACAACAACAGACACAAAACAACAACAAAGAGACACAAAACAACAACAAAGAGACACAAAACAACAAAGAGACACAAAACAACAACAAAGAGACACAAAACAACAAAGAGACACAAAACAACAACAAAGAGACACGAAAAAACAACAAACAGACACAAAACAATAACAAAGAGACACAAAACAACTACAAACAGACAAAAACAACAACAGACACAAAACAACAACAAAGAGACACAAAACAACTACAAAGAGACACAAAACAACAGAGACACAAAACAACAACAAAGAGACACAAAACAACAAAGAGACACAAAACAACCACAAAGAGACACAAAACAAGAAAGAGACACAAAACAACAACAAAGAGACACAAAACAACAACAAAGAGACACAAAACAACAACAGACACAAAACAACCACAAAGAGACACAAAACAACAACACAAAACAACAATAAAGAGACACAAAACAACAACAAACAGACAAAAACAACAACAAACAGACAAAAACAACAACAAAGAGACACAAAACAACTAACTTTAATCTAAAAAGTCTCCTGAATCAATAAAACTACTTTCTATTGTTAAATGTTGGATCTACTTTCCGAGTCTCTTCCTCTTTTTATAGAAACTCTTTAGAGACGTTTGTTTTTTATTAATTTCGGTGGGAAACGAGCTCAGGCAGGAAGTGGCAGGAAGACAATCTAATCATTTTTCAAAATAAAACACCCTGGGGACTCTATTCTGTCTATGAGGCCTGATGCTAAGTGACCCGCGGCCCTGTGGTTGAGGACCGCTGCTCTAGACGACCCAACATGAGTGAAGTCAGTCGTCGCCGTCATGTCACCGAAGACTTCCAGCGATTCGTACGGAACAACCCAGAAGAACCGATCCTGCTGTAACAGCTGGTCCATCTCCTCGCCCTACTACTGTGCCTCAGCCTCCACCTTCACTCTGGGCTGACAGCCGTCGTACTGAACGCTCTCCACCGCCACCACAACATGGAGATCTCTTCGTGTTTCCCCTCCAGAGACCTCGTATGTGGAGCCATGCTTCTCCAACAGCAGACCTGCCTGTCAAACGGCGTCGGGGGAACGTTAAATATCCAGGCAGCCGCTGTACTTGACCCACATAGCAGAGTTTTCCAGACGCCTCGGGGAAACGTTTGCAGCATATCAGTCGAGTCTGGGCAGAAAGTGGAAGAGCCGATCCTGAACGTCTGCTTCCATGAAGACTCCTTCCAGTCCTCCCCTCTTCTGATGGCTGTGGATGTGAGCCAACACCGGCCGACGCTAACAAGGCTTCCCCTGCTCTGCAAACCTTCTACCGCCTCCTCCAGACCCTCTTCAACAGTTTAAAACCTCCACAAATAAATACTTCATTTGAGAATCGAAGCTTTCTCCTCCAGAACTATCAGAGAAACTGCTCGCTAAGTCAGAGAGCTGCTGCCGTCTCCGGCCGTCGCTCTCGCTGCTCCATCGCCGGCCCGAGCCCCGACACAGCCAATCAGAGCAGGGCAGCCAGGAAGCCAGAGACACCGAGGATGATGGGAGATACGTGGCTGCCAGCTCGATAGACGCTCATCTTTTGTTTCCTCAGCAGGTGGAAGTCCGTCATTATCAGCATCCTGAAGAACCGCCGCGGTCGCACCATGAGTCAGCCAATCAAAGGATCCCCCACCTAACGACGGTCCTTGAACTAATCATGTGTGACTTTTGGTTTCCTCTCTAAATCAGTGAAATCTGAGCTTTAAACAAGGATAATTCATCAAACCAAAAGAAAACACTTTGATCTAACAGAAGAAAAACAGCTTCACTGTGACGTGGGGAAACCTTTCGGCTGAGCTGCAGGCAGTGTTTCCACAGAGCAGAGCGAAGACAAGTATGGAAACTAATAAAGTATTACAGCTGGAGCAGCGTTGGGCGGGTCCTCGCTTTGTGCTGGTCAGTGACTGAGACAGGATATCACCACGTGGCTTTCATCAGGGCCGGACTCTGATCATGCATGTGAAGGCTGATGCCATTTGGAGCATGTCCAGGCTAGTTAGACATCACTTCCTGTTTCTTTCATGGCGAAACGCCAAAACCCCCTCATCCTTTTGAGGAACATTTTAATGACTGTTGCTCACCAGCACCTGTAGTACATTCTGACCAAACATGAGGCCTCTCAGAGTTACCCTCTAGGACGAGTTCGCTCCGGAAAATTAGAAAATTTTCACCAGAATCGCCAAAAACAACAGGAAATAGAGAAATAAGTTTTACAAACACATCTAATTAAATCAGATAACAGATAATGGATAATGAATAATGAATTAGGGCCCGTTTTCTGTTTTTCATTTTGTGTTATCACTGAAAAAAACGGGAAACGGTTTATTTTTCGCTTTTATTTTGAAAATCTCAAAATAAGAAAACGAATGGCCGCAGCGTACACGGACCGTTGGTAGGATGAGGTGTTGATCTGTCGGCTAACCAGCTCATCACATCCGCTCCAAACCAGCTGCTGTACCAGGGACTGGTCAGGTGTCATTTCAGGAAGAAAACTCCCTCTGACTCCGCCAGTCTGATGCATGTGTTTGTGGGCTGGAAGCTGACGGTGTGTGTGTGTGTGTGTGTGTGTGTGTGTGTGTGAGTGTGCTCGTACCGGTCGTAGCAGTTGAAGTCGTCCAGCCAGCATCCTTTCTTCACCAGCTCGATGGAGCCCGAGTTGTTCCTCCAGGAGGCGTAGCAGTGCGAGCGTTTGTCCGTCTCGCCTTCGCAGCGCTCCACTCCGCTCTGGTTGGTCTTCTCGATCTCGTAGTTGACGTTGTAGTACAAACACTCCCTGGTGTCGGCCTCCCCGTGGCTCAGCCCTGCAGCACAGGAAGGTTGGCCGTCAGCACTCAAACAGACACACACTCGTCAGGAAGGCTGCCGTGGGCGTCGGCGCCGCCTCAGACCCTGACCCGACCACTCCGCCGCCGTCAGAAACCCCATTAGCGCCTTTTAATCACACTCATCTCATTAAAGCACCGACGGAGAAGAAAAGAGGCGGCATAATGAGCTGACTGTCTGCAACAGGTGAGCGCCGCTTTCAAAGGAAGCTTTCAGAGGCGCCGCTGACACTCGGACAAAAGTCTGGACCGGAAAAAAGAAGCTCAGTCTGACGGTTCAATGAGCTCAATGACGAGACTCCTCCATCTCTGTATCAGCCTGGTTCTCACACAAAGGAGGCATCGTCTCTCTTTACAGGACGGAAAAGCAAATCTTGACTTAGCTTTTCACACCTGTGGCATGCAGACGGAGCGCTGTGATGTGGAGGAGTCGAGCAGAACGCAGCCAGACTGAAGCCTGTCTGACGGAGGCAAACAGGACAAACTCCTGGTCACAGCCCAGCAGGTGGACTTGACTGGACAAGGAGAGCTCTCTGGTTCAAGGCAACAGCTGAGCGTCGTTTGCAACACGACTGGTCCTTGTCCAGGTGGACTACAACACCGCTCAGCCCACTGCATGCTGGGAAGTCAGGCAAGTAAAACAGGAAACCTTTACAAATATGCACCCAGCATGGTTTTATCTTACAGAAGTCTCACGTGTCCCCACAGCGGGACTTGGAATATTACAGTCTCAAAATACTGCAAACATGCTTCATTTACTATGACTATAAAACCCTGGTTTTACTTTGCTGCTGGCCCCGCCCCCTTCAGGAAGAAAACCCTCCCTGTACATGTGATTGACAGCATGGAGAGAAACGGCTGCGACACCCTTACCCCTTCTCCACTGAGCTGGTTCCAGGTCTAGTCCGGACCCAGAGCCTGACTTAGCTCCTCTTCTTTGTGTTTCCACCACCTAAGCACCGACTCCAGGTTCTATAAACTGGAGCTCAGCAAGCACCAACTCTTTGCTGGTCCAGAGCTAAGCACCGAGTACGTCAGGGGCTGGGGGCGGGGTTATGGTGACCAACCATCAACGGTGGAAAGGGACACACAAGCGCTAATTAGTGTCCTTGTTCTCCAGGACGTCCCTGGTCCCATCACACATGTATTGGAATGACTCCCGGGACACACGGAAGTTTAGCACAAACTGTTGACCTGAAATCCGCTACAGTTGTGTCCCACCAGTAGCGTGATCACGGATGTGTCCAGGCAACAGGAGGACCTCCGCCTCACAATCAGCCTTAAGACCATCTATAGAGATAAACATAGATATTATCATCAACTTACTGCGTTTGTTTAACTGCTATGTAATGGATGCTAGCGTAGTGGTTTTATGGTGACCCAATGGATCCAACTGGACTCCAAACAGGTTCTTAGGAGGAACCAGATTAGAACCCGGTAAGAACCAGAACTAGACCTGGTTCTTCTTGGTGGAAAAAGGGTATTAGACACCTCGACTTTAAAAGTTCTAACTCTGAGGATCTTTCAAATGAAATCTGTGTGAGTTCTCCGCTCAGTCATTCGTTATAATCCTGTGTTTGGTGGGTTTATGTATAAAATCAGTGTTTAACTGAAGCTACTGGTTAGCATGTCGTCTAGATGAGTTCCACTGGTTCATCCTCGTTCTGCTGTCTGACCACAGACACATCTGTGAATCAGAACAGCTGGATTGTAGTTTAATGAGCACAGAGAGCAGGAGAGAAGCTAGCAGATGCTATAATGACAACACAGTAACCCACCCAGTCCTGGTTCACTGGGTTGACCTAAAGCTTCCACAGAGCTCTGACCTATGGACTGAACATCAGAGCTAACGTTAGCCACATTAGCCATGCAACATTTTATGGTCACATGTTGTAAAAGAGCAAAGTCATATTTATAAAAACCCACATTTATGACGAGACATTATTTACAGTCTGGTCTTGGCTTTTCTTTTTGT
Organism: Dascyllus trimaculatus; assembly: GCA_024666655.1. Classification (NCBI taxonomy): domain Eukaryota; kingdom Metazoa; phylum Chordata; class Actinopteri; family Pomacentridae; genus Dascyllus; species Dascyllus trimaculatus. Next base: position 78,392 of record JAMOIN010001922.1, read on the forward strand.
TAAGGAGGAGGATAAAGCTCAGGACCTGCTGCTGGGAGACAAACAGTCGGAGCCTCATTCTACCAGCACAGAGCAACACGATCACATGTGATGACATCATTCATACATACTAAGAGGATGATTTTAACGTGTTTTAAATCAGAGAGAGACAAATAACAACTTCATTATCGTCATCATCTTTGTTTCATTTTATCTTTATAACAGTTAAACTAATCTACAGCAGCTTATAAATATAAACCTTTGAACAGTTCACTGATACTTCACAGGAATAAGTAGTACTAGTAGTATTACAGTAGTAGCAGTAGTAAAAGTACTCATCTACATGTTGACTGTACAGAAAACAGCCCAGTCTGTAAATAACATCCCATCAACGACGGTCGCTGGGGCTAAAGGATCAACACTGTACACATGTGTGATGTCATTTCCTCCAGTGACCCCCCAGTCGTTGTTTGTTTCCTGTTGTGGTGTTTTTACGGTGTATAAATGGGGTCTGAGAGGAGACTGGAGCCGCTCACTCTCTGCCAGCTCTCAGCCGCTGTGATTTAAATGGAGAGGAGAGCTGGAACCTGCTGACCCTGGAAGCTGGATGCACACAAACACCGAGGCGCAGCAGCAGCAGCAGCTTTTGGCAGCGTTTACTGCGACAGATGTTACGGCCAATCTGTGCATTAATTGTCGCTAGGCAACCGGAAATGTTGGAGTACTCACCGACGCCCCCCCGCCCTGATGAAAAACACCCACCTCCTCAGCAGACACACACGTGTTTCCTGCACTGCACAGCTGTGAGTGTGCAGCTGCAGCAACACAACAGCAGCTGCAGTAACACAACAGCAGTGCAGTAACACAACAACAGCTGCAGCAACACAACAACAGCTGCAACACAACAGCAGTGCAGCAACACAACAGCAGTGCAGCAACACAACAGCAGTGCAGCAACACAACAACAGTGCAGTAACACAACAGCAGCTGCAGCAACACAACAACAGCTGCAGCTACACAACAGCAGCTGCAGCAACACAACAACAGCTGCAGCAACACAACAGCAGCTGCAACACAACAACAGTGCAGTAACACAACAACAGCTGCAGCAACACAACAGCAGCTGCAGCAACACAACAACAGCTGCAGCTACACAACAGCAGCTGCAGCAACACAACAACAGTGCAGCAACACAACAACAGTGCAGCAACACAACAACAGTGCAGCAACACAACAGCAGTGCAGCAACACAACAACAGCTGCAGCAACACAACAACAGCTGCAACACAACAAAAGCTGCAGCAACACAACACCAGCTGCAGTTACACAACAACAGCTGCAGCAACACAACAACAGTGCAGCAACACAACAACAGTGCAGCAACACAACAAAAGCTGCAACAACACAACAACAGTGCAGCAACACAACAGCAGTGCAGCAACACAACAGCAGCTGCAGCAACACAACAACAGCTGCAACACAACAAAAGCTGCAGCAACACAACAACAGCTGCAGTTACACAACAACAGCTGCAGCAACACAACAACAGCTGCAACACAACAGCTGCAGCAATACAACAACAGTGCAACAACACAACAGCAGTGCAGCAACACAACAAAAGCTGCAACAACACAACAACAGCTGCAGCAACACAACAACAGCTGCAACACAACAGCTGCAGCAACACAACAACAGCTGCAGCTACAAAACAACAGCTGCAGCAACACAACAACAGTGCAGCAACACAACAACAGTGCAGCAACACAACAACAGCTGCAGCTAAACAACAGCTGCAACAACACAACAACAGCTGCAGCAACACAACAACAGCTGCAGCAACACAACAACAGCTGCAGCAACACAACAACAGCTGCAACACAACAAAAGCTGCAGCAACACAACAACAGCTGCAGTTACACAACAACAGCTGCAGCAACACAACAACAGCTGCAACACAACAGCTGCAGCAATACAACAACAGTGCAACAACACAACAGCAGTGCAGCAACACAACAAAAGCTGCAACAACACAACAACAGCTGCAGCAACACAACAACAGCTGCAACACAACAGCTGCAGCAACACAACAACAGCTGCAGCTACAAAACAACAGCTGCAGCAACACAACAACAGTGCAGCAACACAACAACAGTGCAGCAACACAACAACAGCTGCAGCTAAACAACAGCTGCAACAACACAACAACAGCTGCAGCAACACAACAACAGCTGCAGCAACACAACAACAGCTGCAGCAACACAACAACAGCTGCAACACAACAAAAGCTGCAGCAACACAACACCAGCTGCAGTTACACAACAACAGTGCAGCAACACAACAGCAGCTGCAGCAACACAACAAAAGCTGCATCAACACAACAAAAGCTGCAACAACACAACAACAGTGCAGCAACACAACAGCAGCTACAGCAACACAACAGCAGCTGCAGCTACACAACAACAGTGCAGCAACACAACAGCAGCTACAGCAACACAACAGCAGCTGCAGCTACACAACAGCAGCTACAGCAACACAACAGCAGCTGCAGCTACACAACAGCAGCTACAGCAACACAACAGCAGCTACAGCAACACAACAGCAGCTGCAGCTACACAACAACAGTGCAGCAACACAACAAAAGCTGCAGCTACACAACAGCAGCTGCAGCTACACAACAAAAGCTGCAGTAACACAACAGCAGCTGCAGCTACACAACAACAACAACACAACAAAAGCCGCAACACAACAGCAGCACAGCAACTCAAGAGCAACAACCATAAAAAGATTCAAAACTGCCATAAAAAGTCACAAAAGCAACACAAAAGACACACCACCACCATAAAAACACGTAAAACCGACACTAACAGATGCAAAAGCACCACAAAACGACGCAAACAAACCAAAACAAGGGAGACAAAATCACTGCAAGTAACACAAAAGCACCACAAAAGGACGTAAAGCTTCCAGGAAAGATGCCAGGTCTCCACAGACACTCAGATCCAGCTGTACCTCATAAAAGACATGAACACGTGCAGCCGCCCTGCTCCCAGATGTTTGATGGTTTGTTCCGGCCCTGGTGCATGATGGGATGCGTGGATGAGGACCCGAGCAGCACTCAGCACTGGTGTCAGCGGTGAAGCAGCATGACTGGAGTCTCATCAGTATTCTGGAGGTCGACCTTGGTTACCATGGAGACCTGTGAGCTAGCGCTGCTGCTGTGTGTCGGCTGACACTTGCTGCAACTTCTCCAACTACAAAGTTCAGCGACGGGTAACACGGAGTCCCTGAACACGCCACAGAGAGGACCCTCCGGTTCCCAGACGGAGCTGCAGGTCTGAACATGGGCTCCACACTGAAACCTGACTAAGCCAGGAGACAACAGTGACGCCGCTGCACCGTCAGCCTGAAGACTTCCTCACACAGCTCCGTCCGTCTGTCCAACACCTCCATGTTCTCTCAGGCACAACACATACATGTCATAAATAACATACAGGACAGAACATCCAGTGATGAACCACCGACAAACTAAACTAACAGCAGCTCATCAAACCAGACAAAGAGCTCATTCCTGATCATCTACTGGACCAGCAGTAAAGTGATGGAGGATCCACCTGATGCACACCTGTGAGACAGCTCACCTGTCTGAGGTGAACTACAGAACACGGGTAGATCTGATCATCCTGTCTGCATGGCTGGGATCACGATCAGGAATCGATCACCACTAAGAGAAATAACAGAAAACTCATGTGTGTTTTTGGAGTTTAGGGGATTCACCACAGATTTAGGCTCCTGAATCGAACCAAACACCGACCGACACAAATATGGATGAAGGTATTTAATGCTAACGGGGCCAACTGATAAAGCTAATGTTAGCTTACTAATCTATTAGTTGTTTAAAGTGAGCTAACTAAACCAACTGACATAGCTAATGTTACTAATCTGTTGGTTGTTTAAAGTTAGCTAACTGAAGAACTGACATAGCTAATGTTAATTTACTGACCTATTAGCTGTTCAAAGTTAGCTAATAGGACCAACTGACAAAGCTAATGTTAGCTTACTAATCTATTACCTGTTTAGAGTGAGCTAACTGAACAACTGAAAAAGCTAATGTTAGCTTACTAATCTATCACCTGTTAGAGTGAGCTAACTGAACAACTGACAAAGCTAATGTTAGCTTACTAATCTATTACCTGTTTAGAGTTAGCTAACTGAACAACTGACAAAGCTAATGTTAGCTTACTAATCTATTACCTGTTTAGAGTTAGCTAACTGAACACAATAACATAGCTAATGTTACTAATCTGTTGGCTGTTTAAAGTGAGCTAACTGAAGAGCGGACATAGCTAAGGTTAATTTAGTGACCTATTAGCTGTTTTAAGTTAGCTAATGGGACCAACTGACAAAGCTAATGTTACATTGCTAAAATAATAGATGTTTACAGTGAGCTAGCTTAGCAACTAGCAAAGCAAATGTTAACTTCCTAAATGTTAACTTACATCTATTAGCTGTTTAAAGTTAGCTAACTGAACAACTGACATAGCTAATTTTAGTTTACTTATTTATTAGTCGTTTAAAGTGATCTAATGGGACCAACTGACACAGCTAATGTTAGTTTACTGATCTATTAGCTGTTTAAAGTTAGCTAAGTGAAGAACTGACATAGCTAATTTTAGTTTACTGATCTATTAGCTGTTTAAAGTTAGCTAACTAAACAACTGACAAAGCTAATGTCTATTACCTGTTTAAAGTTAGCTAACTGAAGAATTGACATAGCTAATGTTAGTTTACTGATCTATTAGCTATTTAAAGTTAGCTAACTGAAGAACTGGCATAGCTAATGTTAGTTTACTGATCTATTAGCTATTTAAAGTTAGCTAACTGAACAACTGACAAAACTAATGTTAGTTTACTAATCTATTACCTGTTTAAAGTGAGCTAACTGAACAACTGACATAGCTAATGTCTATTACCTGTTTAAAGTTAGCTAACTGAAGAATTGACGTAGCTAATGTTAGTTTATTAATTTATTAGTTGTTTAAAGTTAGCTAATGGGACCAACTGACAAAGCTAATGTTACATTGCTAAAATAATAGATGTTTAGTGAGTTAACTGAACAACTGACATAGCTAGTGTTAATTTACTGATCTATTAGCTGTTTAAAGTTAGCTAACTAAACAACTGACAAAGCTAATGTTAGTTTACTAATCTATTAGCTGTTTAAAGTAAGCTAACTGAACAACTGACATAGCTAGTGTTAGTTTACCACTTGTTTACCTGTGATCTAGACGTGAACACCTGCAGTACATGGTAGGTCTAGTTATTTAATGATTAAACAGCTGGCCATGTTTACATCCTCTTGGCGACATGTCAGAATCAGACATGTTCTCTGATGTCTCGTCGCTGCTGCTACCGATAAGAACCGATGGGGAAGCTCCACATCCAGACCAGCGTGTCCTCGTGGCCTCCGACTGCGGCGCAGATGTTCCACACATCTTCATATGATGAGCCATGAGCAGAGACAGCTGCAGTATTGTTATGAAAAGCAGCGCTGCAGTGTGAGAAAACCCAGAACCACATCTCACACATTAACATGTCTATACGGCGTATGTGTGAAAGTGTGTGGCCTCTGACCTCCCGTGTTTCCCGGCGACACGGATGCAGACGTGTGCAAAATGCAAATGGCTCAGAGGGCGAGTGTGAACCACTTTATAATGCAAAATGACCACATACGAATTATTAAGGGCCTTTGTGTGCTCCAGACAGCAGGCCAGAGGTCACACACACACACACACACACATATATATATATACCGACACACACACAGGCATCTGGCAGGCCGACCGTGTGTGTGTGTGTGTGTGTGTGTGCATATGTTACTGAGGTCATAGGGCAACATATGAGATGCAAAGCCATGGGAACGGCTCGCAGACACACACAGATCCATGTCATTAACTGCCTTTTTGATATTCACGTGCAAGAGGTCACACACACACACACACACACACACACACACACACACACACACACACACACACACACACACACACACACACTCACTGAGCACCATCCTGCAGGCTGTGATCCTGCTTGATGCTGTGACATATACTGAGGACATAATGGGACTTCCCACCAGAGCACACATGTAGTATGTAGCATGTAGTATGTAGTATGTAGTATGTAGCATGTAGTATGTAGTATGTAGTATGTGAAGTAAAATGTAGTCGAAAAGTATGCTGTTTATCTTTCAACCATGTTGCAGACTATTTATTTACGCTGAATATTTAACATGTATGAGTGTTGTAATAAATGTACAGATGGCACGAATGTTAAATAAACATGTAACATGTAAATACATACGTGTAGAAACTAAACAGCCTGCAAAAATGCAAAATATATATAATGTAAAATAAATAAACAGCATGCAAAAATATTTTTAAAAATCTGGATGCAAAATATTCAGTCTAGAAAATATACCATGCAAACATTTTTGCATAATCTATTTTTACACTGTATATTTAATCATTTTATTTTATTTTACGAGCGTATTGTAAAAATATACAGTATGTAATGTAAAAAATACAGGTTGTAAAAATGTTAAATAAGTAAGTAATGTAAAAACTATACAATATAATGTAAAAATATATAAAACATATGAAAAGTAAAAACTATACAGAGTGAAAAATGTTAAATATGTTGAGTAAAAATACAGTGAAAAAATGTATGTAATGTAAAAAAAATAAAATATTTCATGAAAAATATGCATTGTGCAAAAATGTAAAAACGTAATGTATATGATGTAGAAAAAATTAAAATATATGTAATTTAAAAACTATATGGTGTAAAAATGTAAAAAAAAAAAATGTAATGTAAAAACATACAGTGTAAAAACTGTATGTAATGTAAATGAATAAATACACTGTAGAAAAAATATTAAAATATTTCACGTAAAAATATGCATTGTGTAAAAATGCAAAAAAAAAGGAATGTAAAATTATAGAATGTAGAAAAATTTGAACTATATGTAATGTAAAAACTATATGGTGTAAAAATGTATGCAATGAAAAAAACATATACACTGTAAAAAAAAAAAGCTAAAATATTTCACGTAAAAAAAATATGCACTGTGCAAAAATGTGAAAATATGTCATTTAAAAATACTCAACGTGCAAAAATGACTTGCAGATTGGAAAATTTTACATAAAAAATGTTGAGAAGTATGTGCAGCGTATGTGTAGAGGCTCTTATTGTGGTATTTAAACCCACCAATGAGGCGTGATGTTGTAAAGGTAGTTCTTTCTTCTCATTGGTCAGAGCTTGATTGATTCTGACGGGAAGCCTTCGCAGGCTGTGTTGGGATTCGGCCCTGAAACGTTGTGAACTCTGCTGAGCTGGAGCCTTTGGACTCCTCTCAGGACCTGGAACCCATCCAGCTGGACGCCACACTGGGCTTCCCTCCCCAAACCCACAGCAGCTCTATTTATAGCCGCTCACTGGAAACCCTCAGAGTCCAGCAGATCCTCCAGGCTCACAGCGGCAGGCTGGAGGTGGCATCAATCAGCTGACAGCAGCAGACAAAGGAGTCCAGACAAAGGAGGAACTCTTCAGCGGAGCTCTGCATCTGTCCGTCTGCTCTCTGGTCCACGAGTGTTTCTTTGTCTCTTAGTCCACTCAAACAGTAGCTGGACATGTTGACCCTCCAGTCGGCTTCAAACACACAACTGCAGACCCCCTCCAGACCTCTCTGACTCAGGATCATTTACTTCACAACATGCGTCACCTCACAGCACACAGCTAGCAAGACGGAGAAGAACTTCAAATGTTACCATGACACCTCTACCGCCGCAGAAATGTCCCTAAATATCTGGATGAGCATCCGGACTTGGTTGAGTTTCTCCAAGACGTCTCACCTCTCATCTTCGACCAGAGGTGAGACGTCTTGGAGAAACTGAGAACATGAAACCACAAGGACTGAAAATCTCCACAGACACATCCAAAATAAACTGTTTCTAACCAGATTCAAACTTCAAAAACCTCCTTTAAGGCCTCAAGAACCTCCTGAAAGACTTCTAAAATCTTCCTAAAGATATTGAAAACCTTCTGAAAGACTTCAAACTCCTTGAAAACCCCCCGAAAGATTTCATAAACCTCCTGAAAGACCTTGAATATCTTCTGAGAGACTTCAAACTCCTCCTGAAAGATCTCAAAATGACACTTGCTTGAGTTGTTTGAAAACGTTCCACCTCTCCAGGATCCAGGATTAAAGTTGGAATGTCTTCGAGGAACTCAAGCAAGACATCGCGAAGACGTCCTTAGATATCTCAAAAACCTGCTTAAAGACCTTAAAACATCAAACATCTCCTGGAATGTCTTGAACAATTCATTGAAGTCATCAACAACCTCCATAAAGATCTTACAAACCTATTTAAAGACTTCAGAAACCTCCCTTAAGACCTCAAGAACCTCCTGAGAGACTTCTCAAGTCTTCCTAAAGACCTTGAATACCTTCTGAAAGATCTCAGACACCTTGAAAACCCCCTGAAAGATCTCATAAACCTCCTGAATGACCTTAAAAATATTCTGAGAGACTTCAAACTCCTCCTGAAAGACCACAAGAAGTTTGACATCGCTAAGATGTCCTTAGATTTCTCAAAAACCACACTGAAGACCTCAAAACATCAAATATCACCTTGAATGTCTTGAATAATTCATTGAAGTCATCAACAACCTCCTTAAAGATCTTACAAACCTATTTAAAGACTTCAAAAACCTCCCTTAAGACCTCAAGAACCTCCTGAAAACCTTCTGAAAGACCTCGAAGTCCTTGAAAACCCCCTGAAAGATCTCATGAACCTCCTGAAAGACCTTGAACATCTTCTGAGAGACTTCAAACTCCTCCTGAAAGACCTCAAGATGTTTGCTTGAGTTGTTTGAAGACTGTACTGTCTTCTATCACAGTACAGGAACGTCTCATGAAGAACGTTCTGTCATCTGACGTCTCAACAACATCCTCAGAACATTTTCCAAACGTTGCACTGAGAACATCTTTCCTTTGCTACCATTGTGAGAGTGTTTCATAGAAGAACGTTCTACCAGATGTTCCCTCAACAGCATCCTCAGAACACTGCAGCCAGAATGTTCCACCTTCCACCATCTTATAAAAGGCCTCCACAACGTCCTCAGAACGTCTCCTGAACACTGGTTCGACAAAGTTCCTTCTTTGTTCTGGTGGAACATCATCTGACAACATTCAACCACCATCTAAACTTCAGAGGAACCCTACTGGAAAGAAAGCACATTCTTAGAACGTTCTTTGAGCATTCGATTGAAACGCGTTCTTTAAAAACTGGTGAGAACTTGTGGGTGATGTTCTCCGGCGCTGAGGGAACGTTCCCTGGTGGAGGTCAGGACCTCAGAGCGGCTGCCGTTGTGGGTTTTGGTGATGAGACGATTCAGAAACAGACCAGTGAGGTTCTCAGTGGAACCCAGAGGAAGATCTGCGGTCGGGTTCTGCCTTCAGACGTTTGGTGTCTCTGCCACACCGGCTCAGATGGGTTCTGCTGGATTCTGGACCTGCCCCCCCCCAATGACCCGACACGCCAGTGATCAGTACAGGCGTGTGGCGTGTCCTGACGGCTCTGAAATGTTCTTCTGACTCGGCTCCTCTGGTCGCCGGAGAACCTCGCAGCCAACCTGAGGAATGACCTCAGCTCGACGTGTGAGCGTGCACGAGGCCGAGCGTGCACGTGACAGTTCACGTTTAACAGCTGATAAGGAGAGTCTGATGCAATCCAGACAGCAGCAGAGGAAGCCGAGCAGAGGGGGTTTTGTTGTTGTCCAGACAACATCTGCCGTCAGACTGGACCCCCCCCAGCAGACTGGACCCCCCCCAGCAGACTGGACCCCCCCCAGCAGACTGGACCCCCCCCAGCAGACCTGGGCCCCTGGGAGCCGTGGACCCCCATCTGCCTCCCAACTTTACAGCCCACCAGACACAATGCAGCTACTGCCGTCTCCATAGCATGAGCCGGCAGGACGCCGCGCTGTGATTGGAGGGTTTGAAGGGAGCTGGACACGCCCCTGCGCTGTGTGTCAGTGTTGTGTTAGCGTGCTATTGTTGCCGTGTGCTAACAGCAGAGCTCGATAACACAAACACACACTATCAGCAGGACAAACCAAACCAGGGCAGCGACTCTGGAGCAGGAGGAGGGAGTCCGGCCTTATCAGAGCCCCGTCCAGGACTCTCAGCCTCCACCGCCCCACCAGCTGAACTGTGGTGGCTTTAAGTGAGACCTGAGGACACCTGAGCCCCCCGACCCTTCAGCGGCCCTCATTCTATCAAAGCTCCCATGATGCCGAGCTGCTGAGACTGAGTCCTTTCTGACCGACTCCACTCATCTGCCAGGAAGAAGAACTCAGGTTTACTAGTGACAAGCAGCCGTCAGATCAGTAACCAGGTTCTACTAAGAGCTCCAGGTCCCCCATTCATTGGTCCTTCATACTCAGGAGATCCCAGCGTTTGGTTTTCAGACATTAGAAACACATGAGGGCCGTTTTCTTCACGTCGTCTTCACACATTTATGTCCACGAGCGTCTTTAAATATTTCAGGGGATTTCTGGGACACTTTATTAAAAACTTCTGACATTTTTCAACATTTTGGGGCATTTTATTGATTTTTTTCAGACATTTAATGATTTTAAAAAAATTTAATGATTCTTTTTTGATATTATATTGATTTTTAGACATTTTATAGATTTTTTTGATATTTTAATGAATTGTTTTTGACATTTTATTGATTTGTTTTTTGATGTTTTATCAATTTTTTGACATTTTAGTGATTTGTTTTTGATATTTTATTGATTTATTTTTGACATTTTATCAATTTTTAGACATTTTATCGATTTATTTTGACATTTTATTGATTTATTGTTAGACATTTTCATTATTTTCAGATATTTTATTTATTTTTTGACATTTAAATGATTTGTGTTTGACACTTTATTGATTTATTTTGACATTTTATTGATTTATTGTTAGACATTTTCATTATTTTCAGATATTTTATTGATTTTTTGACATTTTATTGATTTGTTTTTGACATTTTATTGATTTTTTGACATTTTAATGATTTATTTTTAGACATTTTATGATTTTTTGACATTTTATTGATTAGTTTTAGGACATTTTATGATCTTTTGACATTTTATTGATTAGTTTTTGACATTTTATTGATTTTTTTGACATTTTATTGATTTTTTGACATTTTATTGATTTTTTTGACATTTTATTGATTTTTAGACATTTTATTGATTTTGACATTTTATTGATTTTTTGACATTTTATTGCTTTTTTGACATTTTATTGATTTTTAGACATTTTATCGATTTTTTGACATTTTATTGATTTTTAGACATTTTATTGATTTTTAGACATTTTATTGATTTTTAGACATTTTATCGATTTTTTGACATTTTATTGATTTTTAGACATTTTATTGATTTTTAGACATTTTATTGATTTGTTTTCAGACATTTTATGATTTTTAGACATTTTATTGATTTGTTTTCAGACATTTTATGATTTTTGTGACCTTTTCTTTTTGTTAACATTTTTTTTTCACATTTGAAGAACATTTATCATTTTTTTCCTCACTCTTTATTAATTTCTCTTCACTTGTTTGTGAAACTATTTTGTTCTTTCTCAGATATTTTTAATATTGTGGATCTTCTCTTTTCTTTTTAACACGTTTTCCTGGACACCTTATAAATAGATATTTCTGTCTATTTGTACGTTTCAGATCCACTTTCCTGATGCTTTCTTAACTCTGGGGGCATTTTATCGTTTTCTTCCCTCATGTTTTATGAAATATTTTGGAACCTGAAGCTTCACAAGAGACAAACCTCTGTAAATGTCTTACGATGATGACTTCAGTTCATTTAAACGTGTCTGATGTGGTTCTCTGCATGTGTCTTTGCTCTAGACCTGTTTCTGGGACGTCACTGGGTTTAATCACATTATTGAAGAGCTGATGAAGGGACGGCCTCCTGCTCTACCCAGAACAAACCACATCACCGGCTCTCTGCTAATGACTCTATGTGTTAGCGTGTGTTAGCGTGTGTTAGCGTGTGTTAGCGTGTGTTCGCCTGTGTGTGTGTGTGTGTGTGTTAGGAGGACGGTCCAGGCCGTAAACCAGTTTTATGTCCTCTGCCAGGCTGTTTCCAGCTCAGCAGGATCCGACTGCACTGAGGTGACGCAGTGTTTGACTTCAAATCACAGGACAGACGGTTTCACATGACCAGAGACGAGCATGACGGCTAACAGCACGCCGCCGCCATCCACGCGTGTTCCTGACAGCTTCGTGTGCTTTCAAGCCTTCTTACATGCAAAACACACGGAGCGCCGACGTCAAGTTATAAACGAAGCTACGACACGGTGAAGAAGTCATTTTAAGGTGGACCAGACAAGTGAGGAACTGTGAAGACGACAACAATATACAAAACACTCCTGACCCAGAGACCAGAAAACCCAACAAATCCTGACCCTGAAACCACAAAACCCAACAAATCCTGACCCAGAGACCACAAAACACAACAAATCCTGACCCAGAGACCACAAAACCCAACAAATCCTGACCCTGAGACCACAAAACCCAACAAATCCTGACCCTGAAACCACAAAACCCAAGAAATCCTGACCGAGAGACCCCAAAACCCAACAAATCCTGAACCCGAGACCACAAAACCCAACAAATCCTGACCCCGAAACCACAAAACCCAACAAATCCTGACCCAGAGACCACAAAACACAACAAATCCTGACCCAGAGACCACAAAACCCAACAAATCCTGACCCTGAGACCACAAAACACAACAAATCCTGACCCAGAGACCACAAAACCCAACAAATCCTGACCCTGAAACCACAAAACCCAACAAATCCTAAAACTGACCCAGAGACCACAAAACCCAACAAATCCTGACCCGGACACCACAAAACCCAACAAATCCTGACCCAGAGACCACAAAACCCAACAAATCCTGACCCTGAGACCACAAAACACAACAAATCCTGACCCAGAGACCACAAAACCCAACAAATCCTGACCCTGAGACCACAAAACACAACAAATCCTGACCCTGAAACCACAAAACCCAACAAATCCTAAAACTGACCCAGAGACCACAAAACCCAACAAATCCTGACCCGGACACCACAAAACCCAACAAATCCTGACCCAGAGACCACAAAACCCAACAAATCCTGACCCTGAGACCACAAAACCCAAGAAATCCTGACCCTGAAACCACAAAACCCAAGAAATCCTGACCCAGAGACCACAAAACCCAACAAATCCTGAACCCGAGACCACAAAACCCAACAAATCCTGACCCCGAGACCACAAAACCCAACAAACCCTGAACCTGAGACCACAAAACCCAAAAAATGCTGACCCTGAAACCACAAAACCCAACAAATCCTGACCCAGAGACCATAAAACCCAACAAATCCTGACCCAAAGACCACAAAACCCAACAAATCCTGACCCTGAAACCACAAAGCCCAGCAAATCCTGACCCTAAAACCACACAACCCAACAAAACCTGACCCTGAGACCACAAAACCCAACAAATCCTAAAACTGAAACCACAAAACCCAACAAATCCTGACCCTAAAACCACACAACCCAACAAAACCTGACCCTGAGACCACAAAACCAAACAAATCCTGACCCTGAGACCACAAGACCTAACTTAGCCTGACCCAAAGACCACAAAACCCAACAAATCCTGAACCCGAGACCACAAAACCCAACAAATCCTGACCCTGAAACCACAAAACCTAACATATCATGACCCTGAAAACACAAAACCCAACAAATCCTAAAACTGAAACCACAAAACCCAACAAATCCTGACTCTGAAACCACAAAACCCAACAAATCCTGACCCTGAAAACATAAAACCCAACAAATCCTGACTCTGAAAACAAAAAACCCAACAAATCCTGACTCTGAAAACAAAAAACCCAACAAATCCTGACTCTGAAACCACAAAATTCAACAAATCCTGGACCTGAAATGACAAAACACAACAAGTCCTGGACCTGAAACCACAAAACTCAACAATTCCTGGACCTGAAACAACTAAACCCAGCAAATTCCAGACCTGGGACAAAAAAACCCAACAGATTCTTGACCTAAGACCTAAAACCTGACAAGTTGTAAAACTGTGACCTCAAAACCCAACAAGTCCTGGACCTAATAAATTTTGCATCTAAAATCACAAATCCCAAGACGTCATTGACCTGAAACCCTACAACCCAACAAGTCCTGGACCCAACATCACAAACCTCAGCGCCTCCTAGACCTGAACTCAAACCGTAAACATCCCACTACTTTACTGTTTGTGAATCAGTTTAAACATCTTTATTTTATACATCTATTCTGTTATGTATTATAATAATACTAGAGGTTTCTACGGCCATGATGCGTTCAAGGACCGCTGGGAGGGGAAGTTGGAAGGACTTCTTCTGCTGTTTCAACAGTTCTCCGGCTGGTAAGTGGGGGGTTCTGGGGTTCAGAGATAAAACCGACAGATAATAATAAAGATAAAATAAATCTGGGACCTGGTTCTGGTCCCAGTGATCCTTGGTTCAGACTCTCATCCTCAGACGTTGCTGCGTTTAGAGGCAGGAGGAGGAGAATCCGGCTGAACCTGGTTTCACATCAGCGCTCTGTCCTCCCTCTGGGTCTGCTCTCAACCCAGGACCTCCCCCACTCCTCCCCTCTCCTCCCCTTGATCCTCCCCCTCCTCTTGACCTCATGTCATTAATCTTAGGGGCAGCAGCGAGGAGAGAAAACAGGCCTGTAGCCGAGCCCATCCCCCATCATGCACCCTTCCTCTGCTGGATTCAGGCCCTGCAGGGAGTCGAGCAGCGATCCAGGCCTCAGCGCTGCCTCCGGTTCCTCCACAACAACAACAACAACAACAACAAAAGCAGCAGCAACAGCAGCAACAAAGCTGCAGACAGTTTCCAGAGTTTTGCATCGCTTTTCTACAGACAGAAGAAAATAAAGCTCAAAATGCAAAAGCAGCTTTAAAGCAGCTGGAAAGTCAATTTATATAGTGGATAAATCATCAATATGACATCACAAAACCCGACAAACCAGAACACAACAAAACATGAACCTCAAAACCACAAAACACAACAAATCCTGGACCCGAAACCACAAAACCCAACAAATCGTGGACCCGAAACCACAAAACCCAACAAATCCTGGACCCGAAACCAGGAAACCCAACAAATCCTGGACTGGAAACCACAAAACCCAACAAATCCTGGACCCGAAACACAAAACCCAACAAATCCTAGACCCGAAACCACAAAACACAACAAATCCTAGACCCGAAACCACAAAACACAACAAATCCTGGACCTGAAACCAGGAAACCCAACAAATCCTGGACCCGAAACCACAAAACCCAACAAATCCTGGACTGGAAACCACAAAACCCAACAAATCCTGGACCTGAAACCAGGAAACCCAACAAATCCTGGACCCGAAACCACAAAACCCAACAAATCCTAGACCCGAAACCACAAAACACAACAAATCCTGGACCCGAAACCAGGAAACCCAACAAATCCTGGACCCGAAACCACAAAACCCAACAAATCCTAGACCCGAAACCACAAAACACAACAAATCCTAGACCCGAAACCACAAAACCCAACAAATCCTGGACCTGAAACCAGGAAACCCAACAAATCCTGGACCCGAAACCACAAAACCCAACAAATCCTGGACTGGAAACCACAAAACCCAACAAATCCTGGACCCGAAACACAAAACCCAACAAATCCTAGACCCGAAACCACAAAACCCAACAAATCCTGGACCCGAAACCAGGAAACCCAACAACTCCTGGACCCGAAACCACAAAACCCAACAAATCCTGGACCCGAAACCAGGAAACCCAACAACTCCTGGACCCGAAACCACAAAACCCAACAAATCCTGGACTGGAAACCACAAAACCCAACAAATCCTGGACCCGAAACACAAAACCCAACAAATCCTAGACCCGAAACCACAAAACACAACAAATCCTAGACCCGAAACCACAAAACACAACAAATCCTGGACCGAAAACCACAAAACCCAACAAATCCTGGACCCGAAACCAGGAAACCCAACAAATCCTGCATAAGAAATCACAAAACACAACAAATCCTAGACCCGAAACCACAAAACCCAACAAATCCTGGACCCGAAACCAGGAAACCCAACAACTCCTGGACCCGAAACCACAAAACCCAACAAATCCTGGACCCGAAACCAGGAAACCCAACAACTCCTGGACCCGAAACCACAAAACCCAACAAATCCTGGACTGGAAACCACAAAACCCAACAAATCCTGGACCCGAAACACAAAACCCAACAAATCCTAGACCCGAAACCACAAAACACAACAAATCCTAGACCCGAAACCACAAAACACAACAAATCCTGGACCGAAAACCACAAAACCCAACAAATCCTGGACCCGAAACCATGAAACCCAACAAATCCTGCATAAGAAATCACAAAACACAGCAGATAATGGATCTAAAATTACAAAACCCAACACATCAAACCTGAAACCCAAAAAAAACAACAAATACTGGATCTGAAAACCCAGCAAATCTTAATCTGAAACCATAAAACCCAACAAATTTGGGTTTTGTGACAAGTTTGTGACAAGTTCAACAGTTTCTGGTGTTGAACTTGAACCTCAGCAGTTATTGATCCCAAATACAAACGTAGGGTATTGGTATTGATTAGAAATCTCTTATCAGTTTAGTACCTGTGTGTGTGTGTGTTTCTGTGTGTGTATTGATCAGGAGGAAACGCTGCGAGCAGGAGAAGCAAAGTGTTTCCACAGCAGCTGATAAACTCCCTTTGTTCTGCAGCTCTTCAGGCTTTGTGCTGTGAAACGTAGTGCACACACACACACACACACACACACACACACACACACACACACACACTTGTATATTTTCCCTCTTCCTGTTGTTGGTTCTGGTTCTGGTTCTAATTGTGGAAAATGTTTCGGGTATTCTGTCCACCCCAACAGCACACATGAGGAGAAAGTAGGTCGATGGGTCAGAAAGGTCTAGATGTTGGTGTCCATAGGGGTCTAGATGTTGGTGTCCATAGGGGTCTAGATGTTGGTGTTCATAGGGTCTAGATGTTGGTGTTCATAGGGGTCTAGATGTTGGTGTTCATAGGGGTCTAGATGTTGGTGTTCATAGGGGTCTAGATGTTGGTGTTCATAGGGGTCTAGATGTTGGTGTTCATAGGGTCTAGATGTTGGTGTTCATAGATTTTGGTGTTCATAGGGTCTAAATGTTGGTGTTCATAGGGGTCTAGATGTTGGTGTTCATAGGGGTCTAGATGTTGGTGTTCATAGGGTCTAGATGTTGGTGTTCATATGGGTCTAGATGTTGGTGTTCATATGGGTCTAGATGTTGGTGTTCATAGGGGTCTAGATGTTGGTGTTCATAGGGGTCTAGATGTTGGTGTTCATAGGAGTCTAGATGTTGGTGTTCATAGGGTCTAGATGTTGGTGTTCATAGGGGTCTAGATGTTGGTGTTCATAGGGTCTAGATGTTGGTGTCCATAGAGGTCTAGATGTTGGTGTTCATAGGGGTCTAGATGTTGGTGTTCATAGGGGTCTAGATGTTGGTGTTCATAGGGTCTAGATGTTGGTGTTCATAGGGGTCTAGATGTTGGTGTTCACAGGGTCTAGATGTTGGTGTTCATAGGGGTCTAGATGTTGGTGTTCATAGGGGTCTAGATGTTGGTGTTCATAGGGGTCTAGATGTTGGTGTTCATAGGGGTCTAGATGTTGGTGTTCATGGGGTCTAGATGTTGGTGTTCATTGGGTCTAGATGTTGGTGTTCATAGGGGTCTAGATGTTGGTGTTCATAGGGTCTAGATGTTGGTGTTCATAGGGGTCTAGATGTTGGTGTTCATAGGGGTCTAGATGTTGGTGTTCATAGGGATCTAGATGTTGGTGTTCATAGGGGTCTAGATGTTGGTGTTCATAGGGGTCTAGATGTTGGTGTTCATAGGGGTCTAGATGTTGGTGTTCATAGGGGTCTAGATGTTGGTGTTCATGGGGGTCTAGATGTTGGTGTTCATAGGGGTCTAGATGTTGGTGTTCATGGGGGTCTAGATGTTGGTGTTCATAGGGATCTAGATGTTGGTGTTCATAGGGGTCTAGATGTTGGTGTTCATGGGGGTCTAGATGTTGGTGTTCATAGGGATCTAGATGTTGGTGTTCATAGGGGTCTAGATGTTGGTGTTCATAGGGGTCTAGATGTTGGTGTTCATAGGGGTCTAGATGTTGGTGTTCTATGGTCAGAGCTATGGGTTTGAGTCTTTGGTAGTTTTGTCCTGTAGTTTCTCATGTTGTTGGTTCTCTTCGGTCATTGTGTGTCTCCGTTCTCTTGTTCTATGTCTAACTTGTGGCGTCTCGTCTTTGCGTTCACAGCGTCAACATGTTCTCATCATACGTGGTCCTACATGTCAGGTTCTGGTGTATACTGGAGGGTCAGAAGAGGCTCAGGTCTGCAGGCGGATCAGAATCAACTACAGGGAATCGTCTGAACAGGAATCAGAGAAAAACACTCAGCAAAGCCACCATCAGTGTAACCCTCAGCTCTCACAGCCACGTCTAGAACAGGACCATGGAGGACGACTGAGAGCTAACAGAAGCCACAGCAGCAGGTCAGGGTCAGCTGATCGTCAACAGGAAGCAGGAAGTAACCTGAAGCACAGAAACACCCTGAAGAACCTGAGCAATGACACCTGAACAGGAAGTAGCAGCAGGGAAGGACAAACCAGCTGATTACTGATCAGAGGAACCTAAAGACGGCTTGTTATTCATCTATGAGGATGATGAAGATGAAGAGCACTCATCATGGGGAAGGCTTCACACCTGCAGCAGCTGCAGGTGTGAAGCCTTTCCTTCCTGAGTAGTAATGCTCTTCATCTTCATCATCATCATCTTCATCATCATCAGCAGCAGCAGCAGCATGCTTCCTGCATGCGCGCGACCGTGTAGTATTTCCCACGCGCACGCGCACCATCGCCACTACTACTACGAGGCCACATGACCGCGCTTCATTCATCCACCCGCCGTAGTAAGGTGCGCGTGAACGCTGCCGACGTGCACGCGCAATGAGGCTAAATGCACAGAGGAGGAAACGTGAACGCGCTGATTCCTTTTTATTCGTCACTCCGAGGCTCCGCTGATCGATTATCGATCCGCCCGCGTGCCTGAGCAGACAATGGAGCAGCAGCCTGCACGCGCGTGCACATGCATGCATGCACGTCTGCAGCCCCCCCCCAGAAATGCAGCCGAACAGAGAAGCAGTGAACGATGCAGCTGGACTGAGGTGACTCCTGACCGACCAAACAAAGCGCGCACACACACACACACACACACACACATGCATGCATACACGCACACGCACGCGCGCTGCTCTCATGCCGTATTTCCATCCTCACAAAGGCTGATCGTGGGGCAACATGAGGACATCAGAACCTGAACCTGCAGCAGGTTCTGGTTCCGGTCCGGCTCCTTACCTGCACACAAAGTTCCCAGCAGCAGGGCTCCGGTCAGCCCGGACCGCCACATGTTCGTCTAGTCGGAGGCGCCTCCAGCTGGACTCCTGCGCTCCTCCGGATCCTCCAACATTAAAGACGAGGTCCAGGAAACCGCGACCCGCAACCAGGCCCGGCGCGTCCACGGGCCGTGTGTGCGTGTGTGTGTGTGTGTGCGTGTGTGTGTGTATTAATCCAGCTCCTCCTGCTGCTCCTCCAACACGCTCCAGACCCGCACGGCTCTACGGAGAACTTCCCCGCGGCTCCGGAGCCCCGCAGGACGGACAGCAAGCGGCGCTCAGCCCGGCGACCCGCACAGTCCCGGATCGTCCCGCAGCAGCCCGCAGACCGAGTCCCAGGACGGCAGCTGGAGGTGGAGCAGCCCGCTAGCAGCTCTCCGGTGGCCGGTGCTCCGTGTCGGTGGCTCGGTGTCCTCTCTCCCCCTCTGATCCGGGGCTGCTGGGGACAACAGGGGGAGGCTCCGTCAAGCTGCACCTCCCACCGCCGCAGCCCTCCTTCAAAATAAAGCTCTGCAGGCTGGAGCCATGATGTGGGGGTGTTTGACCTGCCAGTCCAACATGGTCTGGATCAGTGGCATGGTGAGGAACCACAGGGACCATCTCAGGTGTTGGTGGTCAAACAGACTCAGAGTCAACATGAGGAACCTGCTGACAGCGACGGGAGACGGTTGATGTGTTTAGATCCATGAAGCTCCAGATCAGTTCATCATCCAGGAAGGTTGTAGCTCAGAGGATCATCAAAGCTCTGCAGGAGTTTACTGTCCATCTGGTTGTAATGTGATTTAATGATGGACGTGATGACTGATGTTCTCCTGCTCCTGGTGGTAATGCTGATTATAGAATCACAAAGTACTCTGTCTTTATAACAATATAGAATAAATAATAATAATATAATAAAAATAATAAAATATAATGTGATGTGATATAATTCAATATAATATAATATGACATAATATAGTATAATATATTATAATATGTTATAATACAATATAATATAATAATATAATACAAAATAATTTAATATAATATAAATTGTAATATAATATAAAATAATATAATACAATATGAAATAATATAATGGAATAAAATATAATGTAATATAATTTAATTTAATATAATACAATATAAATTGTAATATAATTTAATTTGATGTAATATAAATTCTAGTATCATATAAAAAACTATGAGATAATATGATAGGTAATATGAGGTCTTAAACGTGTTGTCAGATGTTTTATCCCTCCTCTAGCAGCTCTCTGAACCCATCTACTGACATGTCCACAGTGAGAATAAGACAACATGTTTAGATTCATACACCAGTAAACCTGAAGCTCATACATGTGTATCATCTATAATACACATGGAGCAGGATCTGATCCTGTTCTATGACTGTGTTAAACAGCAGCAGTCTGTCCTCAGGCGTGTTCCTTTACCCAGGCCTGCCTTAGCGTGTTAACTACTAGTCATGTTGGTCAGAACATTCCTGGGTCTGTCATCCAGCTCAGTCCACTGAGATCATTTTAAATTTGTTCTGTCATATATTTGATTGGTTAAAGCTGTTAGATCTGATTTAAAACCTAAGAGTGAGTATCTGGACAGTGTGTGACTGTAAAGCTGAACTACTAGTTTTTACCTTGTGGCTTGTGCAGTGGGATGTCTGCCATCCTATGTTGTACACACAATATATACATTATGTACAACTAGTCAGTGTGAGGTGCTTTTATTTTGATAATCCTGAGCGGAAGTGTTGTGTGTCCTCGCTGACGGTGCCATGACGCTGAACTGAGTCCAAGATGGCTCCTGAGGAGAGAGGGCGGCTGTTCAAATACAAAGACTCACGGTGGATGTCCTGGTCGGAGAGAACGTCTGTGTTCACCGAGTCTGGAACCAGAACCACGGATGAAGAACCAGCCAGTGGTCGGACCAGAAACACAGAGGAGAACCACAGACTGCTTCATGGTTCCTTCAGTGTTCTACGGAAGCTTCATGGTTCCTTCTATAGTTACTTCATGGTTCCTTCTATAGTTACTTCATGGTTCCTTCTATAGTTGCTTCATGGTTCCTTCAGTGTTCTACGGAGGCTTCATGGTTCCTTCAGTGTTCTACGGAGGCTTCATGGTTCCTTCTATAGTTACTTCATGGTTCCTTCTATAGTTACTTCATGGTTCCTTCTATAGTTACTTCATGGTTCCTTCTATGGTTACTTCATGGTTCCTTCAGTGTTCTACGGAGGCTTCATGGTTCCTTCTATAGTTACTTCATGGTTCCTTCAGTGTTCTACGGAGGCTTCATGGTTCCTTCTATAGTTCCTTCATGGTTCCTTCTATAGTTACTTCATGGTTCCTTCTATAGTTACTTCATGGTTCCTTCTATGGTTACTTCATGGTTCCTTCAGTGTTCTACGGAGGCTTCATGGTTCCTTCTGTGGTTACTTCATGGTTCCTTCAGTGTTCTACGGAGGCTTCATGGTTCCTTCTATGGTTACTTCATGGTTCCTTCAGTGTTCTACGGAGGCTTCATGGTTCCTTCTATAGTTACTTCATGGTTCCTTCTATAGTTACTTCATGGTTCCTTCTATAGTTACTTCATGGTTCCTTCTATAGTTCCTTCATGGTTCCTTCTATAGTTACTTCATGGTTCCTTCTATAGTTACTTCATGGTTCCTTCTATAGTTACTTCATGGTTCCTTCAGTGTTCTACGGAGGCTTCATGGTTCCTTCTATAGTTACTTCATGGTTCCTTCTATAGTTACTTCATGGTTCCTTCTATAGTTACTTCATGGTTCCTTCTATAGTTACTTCATGGTTCCTTCAGTGTTCTACGGAGGCTTCATGGTTCCTTCTATGGTTACTTCATGGTTCCTTCAGTGTTCTACGGAGGCTTCATGGTTCCTTCTATAGTTACTTCATGGTTCCTTCTATAGTTACTTCATGGTTCCTTCTATAGTTACTTCATGGTTCCTTCTATGGTTACTTCATGGTTCCTTCTATAGTTACTTCATGGTTCCTTCTATAGTTACTTCATGGTTCCTTCTATGGTTACTTCATGGTTCCTTCAGTGTTCTACGGAGGCTTCATGGTTCCTTCTATGGTTACTTCATGGTTCCTTCAGTGTTCTACGGAGGCTTCATGGTTCCTTCTATAGTTACTTCATGGTTCCTTCAGTGTTCTACGGAGGCTTCATGGTTCCTTCTGTGGTTACTTCATGGTTCCTTCAGTGTTCTACGGAGGCTTCATGGTTCCTTCTGTGGTTACTTCATGGTTCCTTCAGTGTTCTACGGAGGCTTCATGGTTCCTTCTATGGTTACTTCATGGTTCCTTCTATGGTTACTTCATGGTTCCTTCAGTGTTCTACGGAGGCTTCATGGTTCCTTCTATGGTTACTTCATGGTTCCTTCAGTGTTCTACGGAGGCTTCATGGTTCCTTCTATGGTTACTTCATGGTTCCTTCTATGGTTACTTCATGGTTCCTTCAGTGTTCTACGGAGGCTTCATGGTTCCTTCTATGGTTACTTCATGGTTCCTTCAGTGTTCTACGGAGGCTTCATGGTTCCTTCTATGGTTACTTCATGGTTCCTTCTATGGTTACTTCATGGTTCCTTCAGTGTTCTACGGAGGCTTCATGGTTCCTTCTATGGTTACTTCATGGTTCCTTCTATGGTTACTTCATGGTTCCTTCAGTGTTCTACGGAGGCTTCATGGTTCCTTCTGTGGTTACTTCATGGTTCCTTCAGTGTTCTACGGAGGCTTCATGGTTCCTTCTATGGTTACTTCATGGTTCCTTCTATGGTTCCTTCATGGTTCCTTCTATGGTTACTTCATGGTTCCTTCTATGGTTACTTCATGGTTCCTTGTATAGTTCCTTCATGGTTCCTTCTATAGTTCCTTCATGGTTCCTTCTATGGTTACTTCATGGTTCCTTCTATAGTTACTTCATGGTTCCTTCTATAGTTCCTTCATGGTTCCTTCTATGGTTCCTTCATGGTTCCTTCTATAGTTCCTTCATGGTTCCTTCTATAGTTCCTTCATGGTTCCTTCTATGGTTACTTCATGGTTCCTTCTATAGTTACTTCATGGTTCCTTCTATAGTTCCTTCATGGTTCCTTCTATAGTTCCTTCATGGTTCCTTCTATAGTTCCTTCATGGTTCCTTCTATAGTTCCTTCATGGTTCCTTCTATGGTTACTTCATGGTTCCTTCTATAGTTACTTCATGGTTCCTTCTATAGTTCCTTCATGGTTCCTTCTATAGTTCCTTCATGGTTCCTTCTATAGTTCCTTCATGGTTCCTTCTATAGTTCCTTCATGGTTCCTTCTATGGTTCCTTCATGGTTCCTTCTATAGTTACTTCATGGTTCCTTCTATAGTTACTTCATGGTTCCTTCTATGGTTCCTTCATGGTTCCTTCTATAGTTACTTCATGGTTCCTTCTATAGTTACTTCATGGTTCCTTCTATGGTTCCTTCATGGTTCCTTCTATAGTTACTTCATGGTTCCTTCTATAGTTACTTCATGGTTCCTTCTATAGTTCCTTCATGGTTCCTTCTATAGTTCCTTCATGGTTCCTTCTATAGTTACTTCATGGTTCCTTCAGTGTTCTACATCTGCTTTATGGTTCCTGTTAAAGTTCTTCAAACCCCAGAGCCAGTTCTTCTCTCCACTGAAGAACCTCCTGACCTTCCAGAACCTCCTGGTCTGAAGCTCTCCTTCACTTCCTTCTCCACGTCACTGAGAGCCGTTAGCATGGCTGCTGCTAGCGGCTGCTGCTAGCGGCTGCTGCTAGCGGCTGCTGCTAGCGGCTGCTGCTAGCGGCTGCTGCTAGTGGCTGGTTTGGCCTCCAGCAGGTGGAGCAGCAGGTATTCAGTGATCCTCACCATGAACACTCAGCCCAGATAAGATTCATAAGATGTGAAGTTCATGTCGGTGGATGTCAGCAGGTTTAAACCAGCTGTGGACGCTTCTTGGTTCTCAGACAGGTTAGTCCCCTATGATCAGACAGTCCAAGACCTTCAAGTCTTCAAGCATGTAAAACATAATAAAAACAAAAATTCAGTCAAAAATGAGGTCAAATTACAACATAGTCGTCTTTTCCTCATCCTCAGGACACAGATTTGGTTTTCACCTCCTTCCTCCAATGGTCCAAAGACATGCTGAGGTTAATGATGATTCTAAACTGTCTGTAGGTGTGAATGAGAGAGTTCTGGTTGTCTCTATATGAGAGACTGGAGACCTGTCCAGGTGAACCTGCCTTCACCCAGTCGCCATCAGCTCCAGCCCCCCACGACCCTACAGAGGATTAAGCGGTGTATAGATGATAGATGATGGATGGATGGATGGATGCTAGGCAACAGGAGCGGCGCTATGGGATGTCATGACACAAGCAGGAAGTCCAGCTCCCCGTCCTTGGAAGGACCCAGCCCCTGAACTTTGACCCAGCTTCAGTCTGCAGGTCCAGAGGGTGAAGATCAGCTCACTAAGCGACCTTACCTGGCCTTGGTCAACCAGCTGACCAATCAGAGCCGACTGGGCTGTTCAGGAGGCGGGGCCTTAAAGAGACAGGAACTAAAATGGAGACAGAGGAGGAGCTGCTGCCCTGCCAACTGTCCCTGAAGTCCTGCTCTGTCCCAGGTCGGCTCCACCTGAGCTCCGCCTCCTGAGCTCCGTCCAGCTGTCAGCTTTCAGCCTGGATGATACTTCAGTCCCAGCAGTGATCAGCTGAACACTTCAGTTCCACTTTGGTGGTTTCAGGGTGGACATCCTTCTTTTCCAGGACCTGCAGCTGCAGGTGACTGTAGCCTGTAACGGTCCAGTGTTTACCTCTGACCTGAGAACAGGAAGTGGTCTGGTGCAGTGGAGTCCCTCAGACTGGGTGACGGATGCTCCCAGTCTGAGTGCTGGTTCCTCTGCATCAGCTGGTGTTACATAAGTTCAGACAGAACGCAGACATGAACCAGACAGCTGTGTTATTCTTGGCTCGCCATCAAACGCTCGCATCCACAAACTGAGACGTGAGCAGCGAACATGTCTGAACACTCCACAGCACACACTCCCACACACACATACGCATCACACACACAGCTGGAGCATGTGTGTTCTGACTCGGAGACGCTCCTGGGTCCTCTGAGAGTCGACACTGCAGTCGCATCATCGATCCACCGCATGGCAGTGGAGATGTTCACCCACACAGCCGCCATGAGCTGCTGGGAGCCGACTGTCTGAGGCTCTGCAGCAAAACACCGACGATCAGCCTTCGGCTCAGTGAGATCAGCCTGACAGGAGGAGGAAGAGGTGGAGACGAATCCAGACCTGGACTCAGTGAATTCAGCTGAGAACAGAAAGTTAACGTCTCTGAGGAAACACTGAAACACAACCTGGTATAAATATTCATTATTAAAGATCCTCTGGAGACGAGACGAACCTGATGGATCACAAATAAACAGAAACGCTCAAGTCTGGTTCATCTTTGACTCCTCTGGACACAACTAGTACAAATACTACATCTACCCTCTAGTACTACATTTACCATCTAATACTACATTTACCCTGTAGTACTACATTTACCCTCTAGTACTACATTTACCCTCTAGTACTACATTTACCCTGTAGTACTACATTTACCCTCTAGTACTACATTTACCCTGTAGTACTACATTTACCCTCTAGTACTACATTTACCCACTAGTACTACATTTACCCTCTAGTACTACATTTACCCACTAGTACTACATTTACCCTCTAGTACTACATTTACCCTCTAGTACTACATTTACCCTGTAGTACTACATTTACCCTCTAGTACTACATTTACCCTCTAGTACTACATTTACCCTGTAGTACTACATTTACCCTCTAACACTACATGTACCCTCTAGTACTACATTTACCACTCTGTTGTACTACATTTACCACTAGTACTACATTTACCCTGTAGTACTACATTTACCCTCTAGTACTACATTTACCCTGTAGTACTACATTTACCCCTCTAGTACTACATTTGCCCCTGTAGTACTACATTTACCCTGTAGTACTACATTTACCCTCTAGTACTACATTTACCCTCTAGTACTACATTTACCATCTAATACTACATTTACCCTGTAGTACTACATTTACCCTCTAGTACTACATTTACCCTGTAGTACTACATTTACCCTCTACTACCACTACATTTACCCCCTCTAGTACTACATTTACCTGTAGTACTACATTTACCCTCTAGTACTACATTTACCCTGTAACACTACATGTACCCTCTAGTACTACATTTACCCTCTAGTACTACATTTACCCACTAGTACTACATTTACCCTGTAGTACTACATTTACCCTCTAGTACTACATTTACCCTGTAGTACTACATTTACCCTCTAGTACTACATTTACCCTGTAGTACTACATTTACCCTCTAGTACTACATTTACCCTCTAGTACTACATTTACCCACTAGTACTACATTTACCCTCTAGTACTACATTTACCCTCTAGTACTACATTTACCCTGTAGTACTACATTTACCCTCTAGTACTACATTTACCCTGTAACACTACATGTACCCTCTAGTACTACATTTACCCTCTAGTACTACATTTACCCACTAGTACTACATTTACCCTGTAGTACTACATTTACCCTCTAGTACTACATTTACCCTGTAGTACTACATTTACCCTCTAGTACTACATTTACCCTGTAGTACTACATTTACCCTCTAGTACTACATTTACCCTGTAGTACTACATTTACCCTCTAGTACTACATTTACCGTCTAGTACTACATTTACCCTCTAGTACTACATTTACCGTCTAGTACTACATTTACCCTCTAGTACTACATTTACCCTCTAGTACTACATTTACCCTCTAGTACTACATGTACCCTGTGGTACTACATGTACCCTCTAGTACTCCATGTACCCTGTGGTACTACATGTACCCTGTGGTACTACATGTACCCTGTAGTACTACATGTACCCTGTGGTACTACATGTACCCTGTGGTACTCCATTTACCCTGTAGTACTCCATGTACCCTGTAGTACTCCATGTACCCTGTAGTACTACATGTACCCTGTAGTACTACATGTACCCTGTGGTACTACATGTACCCTGTAGTACTCCATGTACCCTCTAGTACTACATGTACCCTGTAGTACTCCATGTACCCTCTAGTACTACATGTACCCTGTGGTACTACATGTACCCTCTAGTACTCCATGTACCATGTGGTACTACATGTACCCTGTGGTACTACATGTACCCTGTAGTACTACATGTACCCTGTGGTACTACATGTACCCTGTGGTACTACATTTACCCTGTAGTACTCCATGTACCCTGTAGTACTCCATGTACCCTGTAGTACTACATGTACCCTGTAGTACTCCATGTACCCTCTAGTACTACATGTACCCTGTAGTACTACATGTACCCTCTAGTACTACATGTACCCTGTGGTACTACATGTACCCTGTAGTACTCCATGTACCCTGTAGTACTACATGTACCCTGTAGTACTCCATGTACCCTGTAGTACTCCATGTACCCTGTAGTACTCCATGTACCCTGTGGTACTACATGTACCCTGTAGTACTCCATGTACCCTGTAGTACTACATGTACCCTGTGGTACTACATGTACCCTGTAGTACTCCATGTACCCTGTAGTACTCCACCCTCATCTCCAGGTGTAGTGTCCGTGGTCCGTCCCTGTCCAGGTCTTTCCAGTGTCTCTGCAGTTATTAATGGAGCTCCTCCAGCTGCTGCCTCCAGACTCTCTGCTGGCTGGAAACACAAGGAGCCTTTCTGACGGAGGGAGTCAGTGTTGGAACGGAAACACACACATGCACAAACACACACATGCACAAACACACACATGCACAAACACACACATGCACAAACACACACATGCACAAACACACACACATGCACAAACACACACATGCACAAACACACACCATCAGACACAAAGCCTGCAGGCGTTCAGTGAAACAGAGCAGCAGACATA
This sequence comes from Dascyllus trimaculatus, assembly GCA_024666655.1. Classification (NCBI taxonomy): domain Eukaryota; kingdom Metazoa; phylum Chordata; class Actinopteri; family Pomacentridae; genus Dascyllus; species Dascyllus trimaculatus. The sequence goes on from JAMOIN010001922.1 coordinate 107,048, forward strand.
CAGTATCTCCCTGATGCATCCACACACACACACACACACACACACACACACACACACTCCTGCATTTAAATGGAGGAGTGTTGTTCTCTGGTGGAACGCTGTGAGCAGTGTGTGTGTGTGTGTGTGTGTGTGTGTGACACGTATGTTTCAACATAAATCATATTAGCTTGGCCTGATCTGACCTGAGTCATTTAACATGTAGCATCTGCTAACAGAGTCCTAATGTGACACCATCGTCCTGATAGTACACACTTAGAGTACACACTGCAAGTACTACACAGGTACTATAACCAACCCAGTGGTGAACAAGAAGGTGTAGTACTAGAAGGTAAATGTAGTACTAGAAGGTAAATGTAGTACTAGAGGGTAAATGTAGTACTAGAGGGTAAATGTAGTATTAGAGGGTAAATGTAGTACTAGAGGGTAAATGTAGTACT